>JAPQRQ010000022.1:35160729-35177125 GCA_037367365.1 Apogon talboti
TAGGTGAAAATGTGATGACTGGGGTTTAGTTAACCAGTAGCTCTGTATAATGATTTATTTAGTGAAGCCTAGCTGAGCTGTAAGAAGCAGACAGAAATACCTACAAAGTCATGTGTCCTGATGTGACCAGAACAAAAAAAAATATGTCCACGTAAAAAAAACACCAACAAAAATCGTTATTTAAGTAGATGCTTCAGTTTCAGTATTTTCACTGTTGTCCTCTCACATGTTTTGCCAGATAAAATTACTTCTTTTGTGAATTGTGAGTGTTGTGGTTGTTATTTCAAACCTAATATTATATGTAGTATTATTTTATTTATTTATCCTATTTCTTAGCTCTATTTATTATTGTGACCTTTTAAATATAAAATTTTATGCTCTTATCCTGGTTTTAACTATTTTTATTTCCCTAAGGTTTTTTTTATTGTGTTTTATTGTGTTATATTTTTATTCTTATTTATTTTATCTTATCTTTTTACTTATCCTTGCTCCTATATTGGTGAATGGCGGAACACTGAGCATTTTTTTGTCTTGACACTGGATCAAGTACTTGCTCGTCAGGTTCAATGCGTGTTTTCAAATGCAATAATTTTTTTTCTGCAAAACAAATCTACCTACGGGTAACAATAAAGTAACCTTGAACCTGCTATTTGTCATTCAAATTTCACAGAATGGTTAATACTAAGGTTTGACCGACTCAGAGCAGACATTAGTGGTTTAGATAAATTAACAAAGACGGGGAACATATTCCATTTTTTTGTTCTTTAATGAAGTAAGGGTCTACAGACAGAAACCCACTATAGTGAAGAGCTGAATCCGAGCCCATGGCACACCCTGTTTTTGTCCTTACAGCTAATACCGAGCATTATGACACTCTTAAAGGTCTGCTGTCGAGTTATATTATCTATGATTTAGCCTCCAGTGTGTGATGTACTAAAGAATTAATGCTGCCATTGTAAGTTCTCATCTTCAGTTCTTTTTTTTTTTTTTCTCCATCAGTCCTCAAATAAACATGGTGAAAACATTGGCTGCTCAAACCACCCAGATTTCCTATTGTAAATTTAAGACTCTTCCACAATCTGTTTTATTCAGATCTCTTATTTTAATACAGTAAAACACTTTCATCTGTCCTGTCATCTTTCTCATCTCATGGCTCAAAGCAGCCCTCTGAGCTTACTCTTGATATAGTACATCATAGCACTTCCCAGTTTTCTCACCTTACCCTGAGCACACTGTGAAAGCCTGCACATCAGACCGGGGTGTGATGATGGCCCACTCAGTCACACAAGGGCATCTCAGACAGCACTGGTTTAGCATGCATAAAGTAGATACATTCTACATCACTGCACAAAAACAGACCATGGCCCACCCTTCAATGTTCTCCACCTCAAAGTTGTATGCTCCAGAGAGAATCAAGGTAACAGCCTTCAAAAACAGATAAAGCAATGTCCAGGGTTCTGGAATGTATAAGTACTAGGGCTGCATGATATGAAAAAAAAAAAAGAAGCTTTGCTTTTTACAATAAAAAATGAACAAATTACTGCTCACAGTGGAATGACAAACAACCGTAAAGATTTACAACTATTTTTGCAGCGACTTCAAAGTGAATTTTTCTCTACATTTAACCGTTCTTAAGTGATTTATTACCTTTTTTTATTTTCTTATATTTAATGTACTGATCATGTGCTGTAGATGTTCGTAAAAGCTCAGTTGCTTTAAAGGTTATCATATCAAAACAGAGAAAACTCCTTTTCAAGCAAACTATAAAAATAAGTATCTCCATCCATTGCATCTGTCAAACTACATGGGTTTTATTGGTGAATCAATGTTGCAGACGATGACATCATTTCAATGTTTACTACAGAGCCTTTAAACGTCCAAATGGGTCATATCTGATGCCGCTGAGAAACAGCATTTTACCTGAATTATTTACCTGTACTAAGAGGATTAAAGGCTCAAAAGTGATTAAACATTTTAGATACATTTCGGATATAGAAGCGTTTTGTCACCAGCAGCTCTTTAGGGATTTAAGAGTTATAGAGAACTGGTGTTAAGAGTTAAGAGAGAACTGGTGTTGAGGAAATGCAAAAATTCTCCACATTCTGCAACTTTCATTTTGTGTTTTTTTTTTACAGTGTCTCACTCTGCTCAGGGTCATTGAGTCCAAGATGTCACAAAGACATGTTATCTGGTAACTTAAATATTAGATTGTCATAACACAGTGGACCTTGTGTGATTTGTGAGGCAGCTGAAGTAAAACACAAATTAATGATGATAAAAACAAAAACTTCATTTATTTATTATAAAAACTTCTATTGTACTTCTGTAACCAAATGTTACATTATCATCGACTTCAACCAATTTTATCTCTAACAATCTTTATATTCATGTAAACAACAACATTAATTTCATTTTGTAATAAATCTAATGCAGCCTGCAATGTTTCTTTTCTACAAATGTGATCAATTCCTTGATTTTCTTATCAATATAAGTGTAATTTCTCATTGCATGATCCATGGATTCTTCTGCCTTTCCTGAATCGACAGGAAGTGTGAGAAGGATGAAAAACACTTCTACAATCTAGGACTTCATCACCAGAGATTGAGGTTTACATTGAGACTCACAAGTTTTTAGGTTTAGTAGAAAAGTGCTTTGGCTTGAGTTAAGAACAAAATTCTGTTTTGGTTCTGACATGAATAAATACACAGTGAGTTGCTTTTTGAATTGTATCTTTGCAGAACTAAGACAAGTACTGATATCTTTAAAACTTTAATAATGCTGTCACTAACAAGCTGATATCGTAGATCAGGTTGATGGAATGAAATATGTCATATTTAAATAATTTACATTTACCTTCAGGAGCAATGTTTTTGCCTTAACAAAAACATAATTATTATAGTCGACAGCACGGCGACAACAAAATTGTATATGTGGTTACTATGTGGTTATATAAGAGTATTTTCTATGCCAGTGTTGCATCAACAACTTGAGAGACTTTCACAGTACACACATCACAATGTTTTTTCCTTTGACCACACACAAAAACAGAGCAGCTTCTTTACCATGTCAACAGTTTCATCACTGCACAGAGTAAGTAAACTGATGTCTTTCATTAACTACTCTGTAAAATAAAGTGCCAGAACTGACTTGTAGGGTCGTATTTTTGTACATTTTCAATGCTCCCTTTCATCCTACCAACAAAGGCTGCTGTGTTGAGTTCACAGCCGTTTTAGTCATGTAGGATCGTGCCTGGTCCAGCCTTTAGTTGCAGCTGTTTCTTCTTGCCTTTTGATGATGTTCAGGGCTGATGTTATTTTTTTCTACTGGTGGAAGGTCCATGGGAAGCATTGAGATGTTTCAGGCTGTTTGTGATCCGTTCGGCTCTACAGTCAGTGATACAATCTCCATTAAAGAACTGCACAAAGCATTAACAATAACAAGTGACTTTCCATAAAATGGGAGAAAAACAGCTTCAAATATAACATTGAAAAATACAGTACTAATTGAAACTCTCAATCCCAAATACTATTTATTCCCACACCAAAAGTAAAGTACCACTCTACCAGTGAAAGTTGCCAATACTATACACTGTTTGTCTTTTTTTTTTACTGATATTATACATTTCTTTTCACATCCACCTTGAAGTTAAGTTAGAGGAGAGCTGGTGCCCTACCCTTCACCAATCACTTCAGGGCTGCAATGAGTTACTGGGACAAACAAAGGACAAACATCAAAGCTGCTCTCAACTTGTCAGCAATGACTGCACCCGGTACTGTATCATTAAAACAAAGGGCCACAGTGACAGGGACAGGAACATAAGGGCAAACAGGTTACGCCGCATATACAGTAAAACTCACCCCACCTCTAAATGAAGGTGAGTGTTTGTCCTTTAAAGATTAAAATCAGGCTGCCAAACATGTAAAGTTTTATTTGGTCATTTAACACTTACAGACTACCATTAGCACGTACTTACACTGAAATATACCTTTTAGGAGTGGATCACATTGGATGTCCACACTCTGTGATTTCTGTGAAATGTAGAGTTTGTGTCATTTTATGTTGATAGGTTGATTTCTGCTGATACTGAATAAAGGACACTGATACTTTCTTAATCTTCCATTGATGCATTTATTAAGTCAGATCTGAGAGACCGTCCGCTGCATGCATACACAAAGATCTCAGAGATTTTGGTCATTGTCTCTCCTTTATATACATTAGTGAGTACGAAACCAAAGTAGCCTTGTTCCCTGACTAGTCCACACAACCGGAAGTTCTTGTATACATTAAACAACATTCTTTTGTCTAATCTAAACATTTGATTTCCTATAGAAACATCACGTGCACACACGAACCAACCTTACATATGTCTTCAATTTATTTACTAGTGTGGATGAATCTAATACAGTAGAGCTGAAGAGCACAGTATCCAGCTCTCCTGATTGGACTAATGTCTTAGTGTCTTTTTCTTCCATAACATGATGTACGTGCAAATGTTGCAACATTACTGTGGGAGGTAGCAGTATGGTGGACAAAGACCTGCATTCAAAACCAAATTACATGTCACAGTCTGAGAATTAGACAAAGTGTCAGCCTGGTCCCAAATGTAGGTAGCAAATGTTTATCTTAAAAAAAACATGGAACTGTTTACAGGGTATCTGCAGGTTTGAGGAAGCTACATTTATGATTTTTTAGGACATTTTTAATCAAATTCAAGACCTTACAGTCACAAAAATAACAGTACAACGGATCTCATGGTTAATGCCTTGAACCATGTTACAATCCAGTTAAGGTCACATTTCCGTTTCTCCATGAATAATGTTTCTGCTACTGACGTTCAAGCTGCTGAAGCTCACACCTGAACCCTTCCACTCATGATGGTATCATTGGTGGAGTGTTGTCGTGATTTTTCTTTATTGTTTTTGCTGCGTTTTTACCGAGTTTTCACCGCATAACTTCTTTTTGGAGTTCCATCAGGTGCCAAAAAGCAGCTGGACTGATTTAGTAAAAAAGAATATAAAACAAAAACTACTGGGCCAAAATTCAAATACTTGTTGTTGTTCAGTGTGTTCCAGTTCACCGTTCATGTTCAGCATCCTAAATCTGTTATTGATGTACATTCTGAGTGCCTTATTTAGTAAAAAAAAAAAAAAATGTCAAATTTCGATTCCTCACTTTGTCTTTTTCTGTTATTCCACCCTGTTTTGACCCTAAAACACACAGTAAAACAAAACCACTGAAGGAAAGGAACACAAGCGCATACTCACAGCAGATTTTATGACACTTCTACAGCCGCAAATTCACAGCAGCTTGTTTCATTGAAATAATATCTCAGGGGTTAAAGGGTTAATGTACTATTGTGGTTTATTTGGAAAAATAAGGAATAATTCGGGTTGTTTTTAGTCTGTCTGCGCTCCACTGTACATTTCAAAATGTATAAGTAGTTCATAATTGTGGGGGTACATCCTTGCTGCCTAATACTTTGTACGTGCCCTTTTGATATAGTGTCAGAAAATAAAAACGTGTCAGATGAGTCCAAGATGATAAATTCATTAGTTTGTTGTTTTGTGCTAGTGCAGCAAAAACTCAAAAATTATCTACCAACATATGACCAAGAAGAGTAGCTCATAGTATTAACTTAACATCATTCTAAATGTCAGAACCGGGAATAAAATCTTGTCTAAAAAAGGACAAAATCTAAAAGTGCCAATTTCCCATTAAAAAAGTGCCCTAAGTGATATAACTCTGTCCCATCTACCAGTGTTTACTCATAATTCAGTTGCCCATTTTCAGTAAATGGGCACGGGGCATCATCAGGCCAAACAGGACAAACACGAACATCAACAACGCCAACCACCACTGGCTGATGAATGACTGCTGAGATGGAGACGGGGATCGAAGGGATTGATCCGTGCCGTGCTATCTCATCCCTGTTTTTACCCTCTGTCAAACAGGTGCTGAGGGGAGATGGATTTTGTCTGCCGAAGGAGTGGATTAATGGCAGTAGGAGAGGGGGGTCTCGCTGCGCCCTGGACCCAGCCGTGTGGTGCTCTCCTCTGGGCAGAGTGGAGGTGGCAGAGGTGTTATTGACAAGGCTCCAGCAGCAGCGGAGGTGCCGACGCCTTAGGTAGAATGAGAGAGGACTGTGAGGGGAGAAACTCTGCATCCCAGCTCGCACGCCAACGAAACCACACACATGCACACGCAAACACTACAACATGTGTGCACGTACTGCCCAACTACCTCTTGCAGGCATAATGATGGATGGTTAGAGGGTTCAGCCTCTCTTTCACCTTTGTTCAGACTTCTTGAGTGACCATGGTAATGAATATGCATACATGCATAGATGATGCTCACAAGCTCAACACAGAGCATATAAATTGCCAATTGCACTGAGTTAATGACACAAACATAACCCTTTGTTCAATTTCCATTGACTTATTGTGCAGTAAATTAATTGTCTCTGGCATGCAATTACAATGGATATTTTTAGTGAATGGAGATGTATTCTGTAAACATAGATTACATTACTCTAATTGAGGCAAAAGAAAATATGTCTAAATCGTTCCTGATATCAGAACAGCGCTAATGGCAAAACAAATGGAGCAAGCTCGTTCATCATTGCCAACAATAACTCAATTAACAGTAATACAATAGATTTAATGCTGAAGTGGTCACACTTGATTGGTATTCTCGGTAAACTTTGAAAGTCACAGTGCAGGAGCTCTACTTGTGTGGAAAAGTGTTATGGATTCACTTGCTGGCTACGAGGCCCGGGTGCTGTGTGGAGGGAGAGCAGAGAGGCTCAGTATGCTACAGGCATCCATCTCTCCCTCTCTCTCGCTCTCAGCACATCTCTACGGTGAAAATTCACTGACAATTTCTCAATGCAGCAGAAGTGCTAATGCTGGTTTTTATAAAAGACGCTCAGCAAGACAACAGGGTGTGCCCTGTCTCAGATTAATGAGTACTCAAATGCAAGCAGACAGCAGTGGAATTAACAACCTCATCTCCCTCCATCTCTTCCCTCCTTCCCTCTGCCTTTTTTTTTTTGTTTTCTCAAGACTCTGGCAACTAATTAAAGAAAACTGCATCATGAAATGTGTGCTTCCTTCACGTCGCTCCTTAGTCCTTCATCACCAAGAAAACAAGAGAGTTATCACTAATCTCCCTCTCTACTTTTGACAAGGCAAGTTTGCAGTTGTTTACATTTGCTGAGCTAGTTACACAAAATTAAAAAAATGTTTTCTAAATTATGAAAAACGTCATAACCGACAGTGACTCACGTGTGAAAATTATGTAAATCACCCAGAGACAGAAAGCATCTTATTAAACAGGCTGATTTAATGTAAAGAATGAAGCCTCACCGATCAGTTCACTTCAAATAGTGCACCAAAAATATTAAGATATACTGTTATAAATGATCTGAAGCAACAGAAAGCTTAAAATGGATGGTTGACAAGTGCTTGATAGACAGATAAAAAAAAGCCAGAAATAGAGACTTTACAAGGGCTCGTAGTTTTCAGTCACATGACACCAATCCCACATAACCATGAGCACTGGACTGTCAATTTAACATGTCTTTCAAACCACAAATACTTAGATCACCCATCAAACAGGTTAAAACAAAGATATGTCGTAAGTTATGGAGACATGTGATCCATATAGACGTCTCACTGCAGGATTCCAATAACTAAAAAGTCCCCACTGGAGCTCCATGGATGTTTACATATGACAGGCTACAGGCTGAGGAGAATGATCACGCCTCCATCGCTGCTGCAGGATTAAAGTGTAGAAAATAGACAACTCTATGTATTTTACATATGACTGGATTATTATTGTTGGTGTTTGGGACATCAACAGCAAGGAATTTGTCATTATCAAAGGTGAAACTGATTAGCATAGCGTAGCATTAATGTTAGATATTGATCACGTCATCATTGAGTCTATGATACTGTGGATGAGGGGCTGCTGTGATTTGTATTCCCTTACATCGCAGCGCAGAAGGAATTAAACAAATATTTTTATGACAGCTTTCTGTAAAAGTGTAACTCAGGGTTGTCCTCTCGACACTTAGTGCACCAGAAAAACTACACATGGTCTGACGAGTCCAGATTGACCCTCTTCAGGAGTGATGGGATGAGAGGGGAGGCGGAAGTGATGAAGTGATTACCCATCATGCCTAGTGCCTACAGTACAAACCTGTGGGGGCAGTGTTGTGATCTGGGGTTGATTCAGTCTATGTTCAGTAACACTATGCGTCCATAAAACGAGGTCAGCTGAACCTGAACACACTGGATGACAAGGGTTGAACATCAGTGGATTTTTTTCTTTCCTGATGATACAGAGGAAAAAAGATTTTACATAACGGTCAAACTCTCCTATCATTAATAAAAGATCACTGAAAATATTGATGCAATTCTGGTTTGGAAATAAATGTTGTACAAGATTTGTCCTGGGAAAGTGCTATGTGCTAATGCTAATGCTAATATATGCATATTACTTTATCTCTATTTCCCCATCTGTGACCATTACAAATTAGAATGTTGGATCTACTTGGTTCAAAGAAGAGGAAACAGAGACAAGAAGGGTACTCATTATATTTGTTTTTTCTGGGCGGCTGCGGCTCAGGAGGTAGAGCGGGTTATCCACTTACCAGGGGGTTGGTGGTTCAAATCCCGCACCGTGCAAGACACCTCACCCACCTTGCCTCCAGTGGCAGTCACACTGGTGTATGAATGTTTGGTGGTGGTCAGAGAGGCCAGGTTTCCATGAGCACTGCCCCAGGGCTGCTGTGGCTACAGGTGTAGGACCACCACCAGAGTGTGAATGAATAATGGATTCAGTGTAAGCGTTTTGAGTTTGCACAAAAGAAAAGCACCATATAAATCCATTATCATTATTTTCTACTTAACATGCTCAAAATAAATGATCAATCAGTCAAGGGCAACCACATTTACATATTTTAAAGGTTTACATTAAGAACAGGTTAATTGGTTAAGCTAAATTGCCCATAGTTGCGAATGGGAGGATAGGTTCCAGCACCCCCGTAACCCTCTCGAGGATAAAACGGTTCAGAAGATGAACGTTAAAACAAGAACAGGTAGAAGAATAGGTGGAATATTTAGGACTTGTTCCAATATAGTTTTAATTACTATAGACATGAATGATGATTACTGGAAAAACTCCAACATACAATTACTCCAAGTTCAAGGCAATCATAAGTGCTTCAAAGATGTGTTTCCTCAATCACAGAATATAAACTTCATGTGTCAGGCATTAAAAAGGTCAGAAAATCTACTCAGATGTGGAATTGTTCTCATACAGCAGGAGCACCAGCACACAACACTGCAAAATCATGAGTGTGGTAGCACTCAAAGCTAACAAGTGGTGAACAGAGGGCCATTCCTGCATTACCATGAAAAGAAAACACCATTATCTCACAATAGGCTGCATGATGTGATGTCGTGCAGAACAACCTTGGATTTGAACAGGGTTTGACAGAAAATAAGGGCTGTCTGCTGACCTGCCTGCTCTAACACAGAAAACAAACAAACACTTACCCACTGCATTTAGCATATCCAAATCTAAAGAGCAAGAAAGAATGACCAAATCAATCTGATGATTCTCGTCATTCACATTAACAAACTATCCTTTAGCAATAAAAACTTACAGTAACAAAAATCACAAATTTTAATTTACAAATATTTTTAGCGAGTCATTTTTGGTGACAGCTACAATTAAATGTTTCATAAAATATTGCAACCAACTCCGTTTAAAACAGAGAAAACCCTAACCCTAACCCATATCTGATGACCATGAAAAGATGACAAACTGTATTTTACACCAATTATTTTCATGTATTGATAGGATTAGTGGATCAACATGTATTAAACAGTTTAAATCAATAGAAGGTTTGGGTCACCAATGGCTGTTTGGGTCTTTATGGGTTAACTACTTATCTAAAGGACTAAGGCATCTTTCTTAACTTTACCAAGGTTCTGGTACCAGTCAGCCCCTGTTTATCTTGTGCAGAAGGTTAACAGGTTTATGTGCCCAATGTGTGCCATTCAGTCATGGGAGAAAGCTGCAATAAAGACAGGAGCGATGTGTGGGTGGAATTGGGATTTAAGCGATTTGCAGACATGGCAGAGGCACAGGCAGAGGGGTCGGCGGTGGCCTGATGGATTGTTTTCTGTGAACGGGCGAAAGGACTTGGAGTACTTTTTTCTACTGTCCCCAATTGTCCCATTTGTCTGTGTCACGGCAAAATACAGATGTTTGAGTGCAGGAGAGAAGTTCATTTTGAAGAGCATTTAGCAGAAAGCATAAACATGTGATGATCACTTTGATCCGCTGCTCCATTTCCACCTGATATGCACTTACAGGTCCATGAGGAAAGTTCCATTTATATGCTAAACATTTTAGCTTTGATTAAAAGTGCTACAGGTAGCATTTTGCCATCGATAAATCATTACCACATTAATCCTGATACAGCGCTATAATGAATAGTGAAAGCCCTATGGAAAGAACATATCTGACATGTTAGACTCACCAGTGAAGCAAAGGAGAAAGGAAACAGAGCAAAGCGAACAGGAGTAGTGACCTCAAACTTTTTCTACGTGACGTTAAATTTAGGAGAATGTGAACTACTTTGGAAAACAGAGGCCCCCAGCTGTTACTAACATTTTTAGCATATTTATCCAAAAATTTCTGTCATTTTTTCCCTGACAAGGAATGATGTAAATATTAATATTCCAGCCTTCATTAAAAAATAGATCATTCTACAGTTTGCATGTTAAATTTGTCCATGTTATAATCTAACAGATTACAGGGAAATAGTTATAATAAACAGCTAAAGTACATTGGTGTGTAAATATACATAAACACACAGTAGAGCTGATTTACCCATAAAGACCCAGTGCTACTTTTGTAGCAATTACAAAAAAAATTATCCTCTAAATTTTGTCATTTTCATGTGAAAATCATATATTTTCCCAAATTTAATTCTCCAATCAAGTAGATGTTCGGGAAAACTCAGATTAAAGTTAAAGGTTATTATATCAGAAAAAGAGAAAACTGAAGAAAAAGTGACTTTATTAGTGTAGCAGGGTGGAGTTCGTGTGACCGCCAGTAGGAGGCGCACGGTATAAAAGCGCCCCAACCGTTTACTTCCGCCTTCCGGGTTGGTGTGTCGCGTGTCCTACATTTCCAACACAAGGTATGAGTGTCAGTCTATCTTCTTTTTAAATTATAATTAATATTCGTGCAATAATTTAGATTTTATTTTAGTGTCGCGGTATGGCGGAGCCCCGTGCCGAGCGGGGACTTTGGTTCGGCCTTGGTTGTGTTGCCTTCCCCCCCCGATACGTGCACGTGGGCCTGTTTGACTGCGTGGTGTGGCCTACTGAGCAGGCGCGGTTGTGCGTCCTGACGGGGTATGTGGTAATAACGTCCAGCTTTTTCTTCAAACATCTAGTGTTACTCTACAACTAACATTCATTTTATATTTATATTTTAAACACAGGCATTAACCAGGAAGCTGGCCTGCTGCCTTGCCTTGCTTTGCCTGTTGTTGCCTAGCTGTTTGTCTTGCACCCCTTTTTTTTTTTATCCTGTCTGTATTTATATGAAGTGCTATGATTGTAACTGGAAATACTCCAAGTTATAATGAGAAACTCAAGAATTATTCAACTTTGAATTATGATTTATTAAATAAATATATTGTACTATATGGAACATTAATGCCTCATCAATGAACGCACCTGTGTGTGCTTCTGATCCTGGCCTATCCCAGGTGGCGTTGTCGTTTCTTTATTCATTTGGTTTTGATTCACTTATGTTAAGTTATATTAGTTTATCTATAATGCATATATTTTGCCGGAACCCGCGCAACTTGCCACATTAGCAAACATATCATTAATTGAACATAAACCAAGTGTCTCCATCCACTATCATTTGTTAAACTGGTAAAAAAAAAAAAAAAAGTTTTTTTGTTTAACTGGAGAATCAGTGTTGTAGAAGATTGCTGTGTTTCCATGGTAACAACGGAGCTTCTCAGTGTTCAAATGGGTCATATCTGATGACTGAAAAGATGACAAACTGCATTTTACACTAATGATTTATATGTGTTGATAGGATTAGTGGATTATAAGTTGTTTAACAATTATACCGGTTGATTTTGGTCACAGGTGGCTGTTTGGGTCTTTATGGGTTAATCGGTTTTCGGTGCACCAGTAAAAAAAAAAAACAACAAAAAAACTAATAAAAGCAACAATAAGGTGAATAACACTGCAAAACCGATTCATTACAAAGCCAATTCAGCCGATAAACTCCTAATAATTAAAAATGACTCCTTATTCCAGCACTGTGTAAATTGGTTAGGCCTGCACGTAAATCATAATGCATGAATGAAAGCACCTGAAAGGAAAACAACCACTACAAAATAAGCACATTTAGAATTCAGAAGAAATACAATTGTTGTAAGAAGGTATGAAAAGCTGCATAAAAGCAGAAATTGGAAACCAGCATATGCCGAGTCCTAAACCAGACAGATCTGTGGCAGCAGAGAAATATTGATTGCATGTTTACCTCCAGGCTAAGAAATACCATTACTGAACTGCATCTCTTTACGATAATGTATAAAAGTGCAGATCGTTGTTGATAAACAGCCGTTGCATCGCAGAAGTCAGAAAGTCATGAAGATCCAACAGTGGTTTGGAAAACATGTATTCCTCTATGTGGAATACGTAGTGGTCATTTGAAGCCATTAGGCTGCTTCATGTGGCACCCGACATGTATACAGGAAATATAATGTGAAAGATGTATCTTTAAAAAAAAAAAAAAATTAACACAAAAATGGATGAATAATGACCATTTTCTCCCTCTATCTAAATATCAAATCCACAACTTCCACTAACTTAAATGAATGGATATGCTCTAACTAATCTAAAATTGCCCAATATTATTATCTGGAAAGCCTTTGTCTCAAATGTACATTCATTTTCATTGAACAAAAACTCAATTTTACAACTTTTTTTTTTAAAGATAAGGCTAAAATGAGTTTCCAGTTGCACCCTGCAGTGAAGGTCCACTTTGAAACTACTAGTGGAATAAATCCATTTGCAGAATTTTCAGACACCACTGACGTCTAGATCATAACGACCATTGATTTTGTGGTGAATATATTTCATATGTTAATATTTTTACATACATGAAGTGCTTTTAGGGATGTTTTTTGGATTAATGGGTATTTCCTAAATTTAACAGTTTCTCTGAAGGTGTAGATTTATGATTCCACATTTGAAGTTCTACACGGGAACTGACTATGGTAACTCATACTGACGAAGAAAAAGATACTATGAAGCTCTATAACAGCTGCATCAACTCACTTTTATCAATTATATCTCTCCATTTTTTATTATTTATAACGGTGGTATGCTTAATTGTTTTCATGGACAGATTTTCTTAATGAATATTTATACTCATTAAGATGTTCTACCTTGTTTTTAGAAAATAAATTACACCTTGAATGTTGATCCAAACAATAATGCAAAGATTACCAGCCAAATAACACTGCAAATCAGTTTCTGACCACATAATAAGGCTATCTACACTCTATCACACATAGGCTACAATATTATTAATGTTTTAGTCGTCTGATATGAATGCACACAACAGAATGTTCATATTAGTTTATTTATATCATGCATTTATGTAGTCTTATACAACAGTTGCACACAAACTCCATGTTAAGTGAACACTGGAAAATATGCAAACTCGCAAACATCCGTCATTTTCACACACATCCACCGTGGATTGATCAATGATAACTTTGCTGTTTTCATGTCATCTTGTTGCTGTGTCTGTCAGCAGCTTCCTCATATCAATGACTTCCTCTTACTAACAGCTTTATGGTTTTCCTGCTCAGACTCTTCTAGTTACTGTGGAAGAAGACAGCCCCCCCTCCTCTCTAACCCACTTTTCCAGCCAGAAATACTTGCATATATAAGTGGATTTTTTTTTTTTTTTTTCCCCCGTTGAAATTGCAAGCAGGCATGGTTATCATCCCCTGCTGAGGCCCTGCAGTAGCTGTGCTGTGGGATTAGCTGTAAGGTTAACTGTTAATCCACAGCTCCTGTTGTTGTTTTCCTGTTCATTCTGCTGACAGGTATCTGGTAGACCAGGCAGAGGTGGTTTAACTGTTGGTGAAACTTTACTTGAAATTGGACATTTTAGAAATCTCCTAGTCTCCACAGCTACATCTATCCACCTGCATTTTAAGGCAAACCCATGATCTGTCCACTGGACCACCAGTCAGCTGATGTGTTTAGGACCTTCACACTCTGTTAAATTAAAGCGGTGGTCGGGGGTTAATGGGCTAAACTTTATTACCTGTGAGATCTGGACCACGTTAATCCTCTGTAGTCCTGAAAACAGTCTGTATCTCAGTCAAAGGCAACTTGGCAACCCAGTGAAAATCATCCAATCAAATAAGGACAAGAAAAATTAAACAATTCTGATTGGCTCCCTTGGTTAATCAGAATCTTCTTATTTTGAACCTGAAAATTGCATTCACCAATGAGAATACATCTTTATGTCACATGCTCCACTGAAGTTTTACACATGCCCCCATGACATAGGAAGTAAACATATTCACAGAAAATGAATATACAGTTAAAAACAACTTCAAAATGTCATCATGAACTGTATTACAGAGGACATATTTAAGAAAAAAAAACATGGACACAACTACTACAAAGCGAATTAAAAACAAACACAACAGATTTCAGATTAATTTCTTATAGCCATTATATTTTATTGTATCACTAAAATTATTTCTATATGCCAAGTCAATATTGGAGAAGAAGATTTTTTTTAGTTTGTGAATAAAATTGGTAACTGGTGTTCATGTATCCATGTCTTTTATACATATACATGAATGAATATATTATATATTTGTGTAGTACATTGTACATGTTGCTTGTTGTAATTGTGTTTTAGAGAGAGAGAGAGCTTTACGTGTGTGTAATACTGATATACTCAAGTTTTATATGAAAAGTAGATTAAAAAGCATATTAAAGTATTCTGAATCTGAAAAACATTTCGATAAAAGAGAAAAAGTAATACATGCACATAGCCTGCAAAGAAGAACATGAACATTTGCATCTAACAAAACTATTATTAATCAGTTTTTTCTCTTTATCAATCCTTAGTTGGCATTTCCAATTCCATTAACATTGTGGGGACAGGATTTACTGGATTTGTTTTATGTAAAATGTGATAGACTTTAAAACACAGTCAGAAAAATCCTACATGAGGCAAAAGAGGGGAAAAAATAGCTACAATTGTGGTTCTAGATTGGTGATGTATGGTTTTATTGTTCATTTTATTCCTTTGACCCTCTCAAGGACTAGGCGGTTCAGAAAATGAATTAATGAATAAGTTTTATTATTAGCATTAAAAGAATGTGTCCACTTCTTTAATTAATTCTTGGTATTTGTATTAATTTTCATGGTCTGTTTAAAAACAGAAGTGACTTTTATGATAAATCTAATATTTATAGATTGAAAACCTTTGAATGGAGAGCAGTTCAGGTGGTTTAGACTGGTCATTAAAGAACTAAGCACTCCAACTGTACATGTAACTGTACATGAATACAATAGTCTTGAAATGATCTTGTTTTCTATGTAGAACATCATCTGGGTGTCTAGGTAGTAAATATCCCATTCCTGGATGATTCCTGAAAAAGGCAGATGTACAAAGTAATGACCTTCCTCTTCTTCTCTCTTTCCAGTTGAAAACTCTGTCCCTGGTCTGTGGCACACATCAGCTGAGTTTGTCCCTTGCAAGCCTCCTGTCACACAAAATAAATTGCCTTCACTGTGAATGGGTCAAAACAACACAGAGATGTCATTATTTTGCTGCAATTGATCATACCTTGGGAAACACAAGTCAATAGTTTCTATAATTGCTATGTCTCCAGACCCTCAGAGATTTCTCCATGAGGGTTCCTTGGTTTCTTTTCATCTTCTCACTTATTACTATTTTTACTATGTTTCATATTTTGAAATGCTTGAGAAAGGTATGCATTATAAAAAAAATAAAATAAAAAAAACTCCATATATATTAATGCTTTGTATAGGTGTTAATAAATTGGATTAGAACTGATTGCCTTACTGAGTCTCCATTTTTCATTGCAAGGTCCCAAACAAACAATGTGACAAATACTCTTTCCAGCGCCAACATCCAGCTTTGCCTTTTGACTTATTTTGACTGGAAGAATTGAGTTATTTGGCCTTGGTTTCTAATGGCATATAATGGAGGGAGACAGCATTATTTTTGAGGCTATAGCAAAAGCAAAACAAAGATCAGCATTATGGAGGTGACATGACCTTTT
>JAPQRQ010000022.1:35183242-35202034 GCA_037367365.1 Apogon talboti
AGAGAGAGAGAGAGAGAGAGAGAGATAGATAGATAGATAGATAGATAGATAGATAGATAGATAGATAGATAGATATAGATTTTTTTCTTTAAGAATCATTACATTCTAGTTTTGATGTTATTAATATTGTTGTTGCATCCTGTTTATATCTTACTCCATCTACTCTTTTAAAAACTAATGACAACTGTGATTTTCATTCCCAGACCCTGTGGTGGTCTGAATAAAGCATTTAGACTTTTGACAGGTTGCTTTATTGTCACAGGGAAAACAGTGCACATGGTAGGAATATAATTTGCTGCTAAGCTTCTGCTCAGTTCAGCTGCTGTTAAATCGTAGGTGTTATCAGACCCACTTCTGAGAAACCTGCAGTTGAATAGAACATGTGGTTGCTGTGATAAATGACTGTGCACATTTTCATTAAAAAAAGCCATGTTTAATGTAGCCAATTCAGGTTTTTCTGCTCTTGTGATTACCCCGATTGGAATTTGAAGGTTTTTGTTGCTGTCCTTACCGTCGCACCGAGCACAACGGGAGAAAATAATTACAACAGCGGGTCTATTTAGAGGAACATCATTTTGCTTTTGCGCAGTCACAATAAGTAACTCTTAATCTCGGGTTACAGATCCATTCAGTTTTTATTTAGCAATAAGAAACACAAAGCATTCTTTGTGCTCGTATTTACTGTCGGTTGCAGAGCTCGGACCTTAAACTTGGGTTAGCTGAGGCAGTGGTGGATGAAATTCACCCTCAGGTACCTGCCTGTGTTTTCCCCTCATCTGCTCTCTGATATCAGAGCTTTGATCTCTATATCTGTGCGGTGGAGTTAGAGACTCCAAGTGGACCACTAATGATAGAGAGTCCCCTTCTTCTAGTTATTTCATGTGAAGAAAAACCAGTACTTATACTTCCATTTATCAATTTGGCAGCTCCTTTTGTCCATAGAAACATACAAATGAGGTACAATCCAAACCACAGTAGATTAAGGACCCTGTAAAGATTACCTTTCATTTATTTACAGAGAGAAATTAATTCATGTAGAGACAGACAGAGACTTTGACAAATATTGGATAAATGACCACTCATGGGAACTAGTTAGTGTTTCACTTATGGGCTTTTGTATCATGTCAGGTTCAGGGTTAGAACCCATGACAGGCGAGACAATAACAGGTCCAGGTCATTCTATTGTATTCTATTCATGGGATATTGTGAAGGCATTGTGTCTGGTGTTGTCTTCATCATCTTCGTCTTTGTTATTTCTTCAAACATCTTTGGTGAAACTACCGGCTGGATTCTTTTCAATTTTTTTGCGTAGCTTCCTTGGGGTAATATCTACAAAGTCTGATCACAGTTTTGAGATTTTTTTTTTATTTTTTTTTTTTACAAATTTTTAAAAATATACAAAATTTGCCTTTACTTATAATGGGCCATATACTGGTTTATAACATGGAAATGGTTAGAGATATCAATATAGTTACTACTAGCACTGATAGGAAGTCATATATGGGCTTTCATTTAATTTGTTGAGTTATCCTCCAAGTGAAAGTACCACCCACTTCTAATGGGATTGGTAAATGGACTGCGCTTATATAGCGCTTTTCCGCACTGTAATGGTGCCCAAATCACTTTACATTGTTTCGCATTCACCCATTCACACACACACACACACACACACACACACACACACACACACACACACACACACACACACACACACACACACACACCAGTGTGGCAGCTGCTGCCATGCAAGGCGCTGCCAGGCTCCACTAGGAGCAATTTAGGGTTCAGTGTCTTGCCCAAGGACACTTCAACATGTGGACAGTCAGAGCTAGGATTCGAACCCCCGACCCTTTGGTCATTCGACGACCCGCTCTGAGCCACAGTCACCCGAAAGGACCATAGGACTCATAGGACATAGCAGCAGAACCTGACAACCTCACAAATTCAACTTGTGGCCATTGGTCTTATTTTTACATAGTATTGCCGTCTTGTATGTGATATGGTGATAATGTTGTAATACATTTCAAGTAACAAAATGGCTTATGGTCCTGCTCCTTAAAATCAATAGCTTTAAGGTTATGTTATTGGTGCTTTTCATACTGATCCAGCTGTCATGAAAAACAAGGTGATTTTGCCCTTCTCATCTGCATTATGTGTCTGAACAAAATCAGAATCGAGTTGAGATCTTATGAACCAGCACTTTTTCCCAGATGAAAAGCCTGCGTTTGCAGTCGCGTAGCTGACTTAAGTAGACTTAAGCCAGAGTGAGGTAATATGTCATTTGCCAGGTAGATAAACCTCTTTGCCATGCGTCATCTTGAAGTTATCATGGACCCTGGATGCTTCATACTGACCTTTACTTTGAGGTGGTTACACTGACCTGGAAATTCCACAGTGCTGATTGGTTTAGGGGCTGAAGATGCAATCTGGTGATGAATACTGAAAAGGTCACAGCAGCCTCTCTCAAGTAAAGCCCTTCTGTTGGGTTGTGTACTGTATGGGTCTGAGGTGTTTTCTCTGTGTGTCCCCTTCTTTCATGCATTTCTTTGTCTATTGAATATTGTGTTCTGGGTGCAGTTTCTGTATCTGCCGCCCCACAGACATCTCATTCAATATGAAATTAAACATGCACTTTACTTGAAGTCAGATTTAAACCATCATTGTTTGGAGCTACAAAATAATTTCATCATTTTTAATTATGAAAAAAAAATGTAACTATCACTTCCTTTTTTTCAGGCAGAAGGAGCCTGCCCTTTTGTTTTCCTTATTTTTTGGCTGTACGTGTACTCGTAACATGGCAGAAAGAAATACCTGGCATTCAGTTTGTTGTTATTACCAGGTAAAGAGCTTCGACAGACTTGATTCAAGGTCTTTAAACAGCTTTTTGAGTGTTCACTTCTCTCATAAATTATACTTTTCCAGGCTATTGTTTATGCTCTGACTACTTTCATACAGCACACAAACATTACATATACACATTCCATTTTAATCATTTGGGACAAGGCCAATTTTTCAGCGCATTCGCAGCACAAATAAAGGCACCAACCAACCAATTGTGTGAAATAAACCATCATGTGACAGCAACTATGATAGAGCTGGACTTGTTCATTTGCAGCTACATTTCTATTTGTATTAAACATACAAATTATAAGGATAGTGAAGTGAAGGATGATGTGTGGAGTAACATCGACAAACAACCAGACTATCAGAGTAGTAAGGGGTTTCATACATAACATAACATAACATAACATAACATAACATAACTAGTGCTAGAGAAGTGCTAGTATAATTACTGCTAACTAGAACAAATGCCCATAACTGTTAACACTACTACTACAAATACAAATATTAACTTTGGATATACTACTACTGCAGCTGTTAGTACAAATAATAGAAACCTCTAACATCTATGTAATTATATAATAAACACTATCATAACTATATGGATAAATGAATAAAGGACTACATAACATAACATAACATAACATAACTAGTGCTAGAGAAGTGCTATATAATTACTGATAACTAGAACAAATGTCCATAACTGTTAACACTACTACTACAAATACAAGTATTAAGTTTGGATATACTACTACTGCAGCTGTTAGTACAAATAATAGAAACCTCTAACATCTATGTAACTACATAATAAACACTATCATAACTATATGGATAAATGAATAAAGGACCACATAACATAACACAAGACACACAGGCTGCAGACAAGGTTTCGGGTTATGTTGAATCCATTACTGTTTGTTGAATTTCCTGGTGTGAATGTATTTGGATCTTTTCATGACCAAGTGTTGCAAATTTTGCAACTGCTTGTGTGTGTACTTTTAATACTAAATATTCATGGGCGAGTATTTCACGCTTGTGTTGTTTGTTATGCTCCCAGTGTGTGTGATATTGATGCTCAACCCTGATATCACAGTATTTGTAATTTTATATCTCAGTAACAGCAAATCACAAAACAGTAATTCTGATGTAAATTCAATTAAGAGGTAGTTTTTAAGAAATAGCCACACCATTCTGCATCACATTTGCTTATTACCCTCTTTTATGCTTCCTGTAAATAATTACTTTACTCTGTGTCACATCCCTTCTCCTCCATGTTTGTAAGAATACATTTATTATTCTTTTTTCTTCTAGTACGCCCTTGTGCATGAACTTTGTAATTACCAACACACCTCCAAATATTGCTCCATATCGCCACATAAAATGGTGATAATATAAACTCACACACAGTGAAGTCTTGATGTTTCTCACATACAAAAACTAACATAAGAATTCCTGCTTGCGTTCTTATAATTTGCATTTTCACCCATCTCGCCCGAGCTGTGTTTTCTTAACATTTGTATGAAGTCAGAGTAGATATTGGTCCCCATTTGCACAGCGTAATGTTGATACAGTACATCTCGCTCAGGGTCTAAATGTCACTCCTGGAAAGTCGAGGCCTTTTTGGTAATAGCACATGGTTGCAAATGTCAGGAAAAGTGCACTGCAAATGACTGACTGTTGTCTGCTGCATATGTGGCTCTGATGTGCACAGAATGGCTTTGATATGGAAAAAAAGCGATTCCCTTGTGTGAACTGTGTGCTTATCAGGAGCAGAACTGGACCGCCGCTATGTGATATGCGCTCTTCATCTTATACATAGGCAGGAGTCCATATGTGCACTGTTTCTGTCACTGTAATGGGATGGATTGTGTTGATAGATTAGGTGTATATTTTTAGATAAATCCACACATAAGAGCAGCAGTAACTCTGAATTTATCAGATTGGTGTTATGTTCATATACACATATAGTCCGGAACATTTTTACGACTGCACACAGTTGTGTAAAATAAGGCACCAGCCAATGAGATAATAAAATTCATAGTGCATCTTTTATCCTCACTGCCTATAAAGTGTGTTTGTGTGATTGTTGAGTGTACAACGAAATGTGGGCCACCTGTGTGAACAAGTTTCTGCAGCAAGCTCCAAAATATCTTTAGTTCTACTGAAACTTCTGTGAAGATTTCTGGACCGACTTATTTTTACTGTTGGTTTCTGAGTCCTAACACTCCGACTCTGAACACGACAGGATGATTTAATGCCATTCAATCCTCTGTCGCATATTTTCGGTCCCGTCTGCACCTCGTGTCTCAGCTTCTTTTCCTACTGCTGAGTGAAATTCCATAGTAACGGAGATTATTATCTATATAGGAGGAATGATTTCTCTCGTATTCTCCCTCGCTCTCTCGCCTCAGCACTCAACTTGCCTTCTGAGGCCTGAGAATGATCCTGACTTCAGAGGGAAATCTCCCCCTCACATCCGTGGCTCGCACCCTGCCAATGCAGAGTTAGCCTTTCCTTTCATGCTGTGCCCCTGGGATTATCATATCAATCTGCGTGACCTGATTACCAGGCTGCGGTTGGCTGCCAGAGCACTGGATCAAGCGATCCCTCTATCGCTGCTGTCTAATTAATACTAGCGTGTCATTGCTGCACTCCCTGACTGAATCCTCCTCAAAACATAGTTTGGCAGCTTTGCTAACTCCAATCAGAGGACTTTAATTGGCCACTATTATTCATATAACATGAGAAATATACAGTAAGAGTGGGCAACTTTTTGTGTAATATTGTATAATAGTGTTGAAGGGAAGTCTCATCTCTCAGTCAAAGCATGGATAGACAGTGTCAAATGTAAACACCTTGAGACTGAACTGAAGCATTTCAGTCAGTGAAAACTCAGTAAAAAAAGCTCACATCTTCATTCACATCAGATTTAATGATGTGTATTCATATTGTTTTTGCTCCAATGAAAATAGCCGCAAATATCATTAAATCTTCATTTTAGCTGAAGAAAAGGGGACATAAGACCATCAACAGGTGACCAGATGAAACATACTGTACAAGTGCAATAATGGAAATTCTGCGTACTGTAGGTTTAAGCCTTTGATAATATTGTTTTGGGGTGGGGTGTCTGTTGTACATTAAATTTTACTTTGCTATTGTTCTGGCCTGGCTCAGTGGAAGTACTCTGCTGGAATAAGGGTGGATATTTACATCATGCAGTGTCAAGATCATCATTAGCCTTCCTTCCTTCCTTCCATCCTTCCTTCCATCCTTCCTTCCTTCCTTCCTTCCTTCCTTCCTTCCTTCCACTTTCTGTGCATTATCGCTTTAAAACATATGACCTTTTTATTGCGGCGTTTCCTTGTGAAGGGATCTGTCATTTTAATTCCACAACACACTGTCTCACACACACATATTCCACCAAAACAACTTCTCTAGCAACACTTTTTTTGCGACACAGTGTTATTGTACATTTCCCATATATTATAAGTACTTATAGATCTAAGGTGAACTGAGACGACCTCTTGTTCTATGATAATCTGGCGGATCATTGTGTCACCTTACATAAGCTAGGTGTGACAGCACGTTTACTTTCATTTTTTCTTTCCATCAGAAAAAATAAACTAAATAAAACAGATTAATCGGCAGTGTGACCAACAGTTGGTTACAGCAGTCACACATACCTCGGTGTCTGGGAAGGATTGGTTTCACTGTGCAGATGAGAACTTTGATTCCCGGCTTGGGCACTGATGCTTAAAATGTATGCAGTCATGCTTCTGCGGCACTTAAGATAAAAGCATGTGCAGAAATAGCATATGTTGTGGTTGTTAGCCTGATCACAGGAACACTGGTGTGTTTTGATTAGGAGACGTAACGAGTGGCGTACCGTCATGTGATGGGATATCACACCCAGATGGATATTAGAGGTAAGCGTTCCAGTAGGCTGTCATTAGCAGGTGTGTAATTAATTCCTCATGATGGGCCAGTGTGACATTAATGTGGGTTGACTGTGTGGTGGTCCGCTCCGTGGGACTTAAATGACGACAGCCAGCCAGACGTGTCCTTGTCATCCTTGTGTCTCTGTAGCCTCATTACTTCTGTGGCCACTGACACTTCTCCTCCTCCTCTGCTGGATCGCTCTTCTTCTCGTTTAGTGATCTGTTCCCTTCTCATGCCTACACAGCTCTGTGACACCAGCCGGGGTTTACTTATTGGCTGCGTATTAGAGCTGGATTTAGTTTAAAGCAGCCACGGAAAGACTTTTCAGCTCTTTTATTGATATTGAACTTAAGGTTGTACTGGTGTGTTGTATCAATATACTATGTTGCTGTGTAAAAATTTATGGTGATCCTATTCTGGAGGCAAAATATCTCCCACTGGGGTATGTAAATTTATATACACTTAATATTCTGGAATTGATCATTTGTGCGAGTGGTCTCACTTAGAATATGATGTTTTACCACTTAAATGTAGCTCAGTATTAGTTGGAATAGTAACAAAACACTGTCTTCAAATTGGATTTAAGTAAGCTTTTTGTATGAAAAATATACTTTATATACACAATAATTGTACTTTTTAGAGACAATAAGACTAATTTTTTATTATTATGAGTTTTTTTAATAAATTTTTTGCAGTTTACCATGTATACCTTTATGGTATTGAACAAATAAAAATCCTACTGGAGAACCTATTTCTGTCATTTTCACATTTTTCTCTCTTATCTATGTTCAGTGAGATAAACACTTTGACGTAGAAACAAATTACTTAGCCCCTTCTCTCCTTCTTTCCTCCAGCTTTCTTTTATTCACACAGGAGATACACATTTTATATGTTTATTTTATTCTCTGTGCATAGCCAGTATATACTGTATGTACCTTCACTGTATGTATCAGCAAAACATTTTTGCACATTCTTAATTTTTGTCATTGTTATATCAAGTTTAAATTATAACAAAGCTTTCAATTAAAAAAAAAGAGAATTCTGACTCATTTTCTCATTTTCTTTCCTTAATGGGTAATTGTAAATGTCATAATAATACGCTGTACTGCTGTGAAACAGTGATATTTTTGCACGCATTTACCACACTGTTAAAAATTCCTAGTGTTGTGACCCTACCTGAACTAGGTAAAGGTGAGTCACTTCTATGAAAAGTAAAGTGTGTGTGAGTGTGTGTGAAAAGAGGACAGTCTGACATTGCCTCATTAGGTTGTGTAGGTTATGCATTGTATTCAGGACAAAGATGTTTGAGTTGTCTACCCGCGCCCAATAAATATTTGAATTATTCATAACAAATGGAGAAATTCATAATGTCCCCGATTAGCATTTTAGCATAATTGATTCTCAAGAAAAGATGGAATAATAAATCACTGCCGGCCTTCTTTTACATGAAAGATCCACCTACATTATCTTCCCGGCCCCTCTCCCCTTCTCTGCAATGCTTTTTTTTCATCTGCCATTTGTATGCTTTTCATTACCTATCTGCTCCCTCATGACATACCAGTAATAGCCTTGGAGGCATGCTGGTAAACAGTTTTGACAAATTAAAATCACCCAGCTCAAGTGAAGAGACTAAAGCTGTAAACCAGGGGAAGGAGGAGGGCGCTTGCTCAGTTTTCCAATGACAAGGCCAGCTCAAGTACACGCTGTGTACTCGCCAACTGTGCTCACGGCTTTAGTCAGTGAACTGTAGCTACACAATGACTCATTTCACTCATATACAGTGTAAGCCTATGACAATTGCCCACTCAAAATGTGTCATCCATGAGGATGCTAAGATAACACTGTGGTGTTAAAAATGTTAAATTGTTTTAATTAATCTCATCCCTGTCTCTTGTGGCTTTGGGTTGTGCAAGAGTTTCCTATAAGATGATGAACAACTCAGGCCCCTGAGACTTATAATGGAAAGAAATGTGTGTGACGGTGACAAGCACATAACACATATTAAGAAAATAATCCATTTATGAGGAGAAACATTATTAATCCTGTGAATATAAAATATGTTGACATGTGTGACAGGTATATATTAAAGCTACTGCAGGCGTCTCAGTCCTGAGGACGACTATCAATTAGTTTCTCCCAGAGATCTATTTAGAAATATGCTTCCCCCACCTTGAAATACATTAAAAGTGTAAACATACAAATGAAAACCAGTACAGAGAATACAATGTAGTCACCGGGAATATCAAATAGACTTGGAAAGTTAGAGGAATGAAAGAACACTAAATGAGTCTACATATATGCGCCAACATAGGAATGTAGATGGACTGTTATGCATTGATTATTTCTATATAAATCAGTGTGTATGGTATGTGCATATACAGAAGTGACTCAAAATGCAGTTGTAAGAGGAGACTGTGTTTTTCACTAATGTCCTGCCATACCCGGTGTGCAACTGAATGTCACATCTTTTTCTGTCCTCCTCATCACCAGTCATGACGTGCTCTTATCGTGTCAGACACTCTCCGCCATTGGCTGATCCAAACACCTCCACCCAAAGCTGTCAGCCAATGAAGAGAGAGGACTGTTGTGACATTGTGAAGGTATTTGTTATTATGTTATTTTATGCATTGCTTTCTTTAAATTGTAGATTTATACTTTTAACTTATTTCAAGGTGTTGTATTATTGTATTTTTTTCCAGTTAAACTAAAATCAGAGATTGGTCTGACTATATGTGACCAACAATGACGATGTCGCAGTGGCATCCCATTTTTTTTATTTTTCTTCAGTTATTTTACTCCATTCTGTTTTTTTCTGTGCTTTTTGTAATGATTTCTTTCTTGTATGTTTTTGTGTCGAACTTCATGTGTCACTTTGTATTTAATTTAAAAAACTGTGTAAAAAAAAAAAATACACAGACAGACAAAATATAACAAGCACTTCTGAATTTTGCCTCAGCGCTGCCAAGAATGTTTGTCATAGTATCTCTAAATGCTGCACTGCAGGCAGTTATTGTGCAAGATTATCACTACAAAAACGTTACTTAACTTCCTGCTCGACAAAATCACTGCCCATCCAAGACGCCATCCATCTTCATTTCCTACCATGGCTCACTGACAGGGGTTTCCATCATGTGTCATTATTGGTGCATGAGGCAACTCAGCAGAACAATCCGACACTCTGGGAAATGCATCAATCACATACTGCTTGTCCCACCGTGACAGCTCTGAACGGAGACAACGGGAGCTGTGTCCCACCATAAGGACACCCCTGAACCCACACTCAGTCAGTCCAAGTGGGCTCCGGCTGTGTACAGTAAGTAATTAAGATCAGGGATTGAATATGTGACAGCACTAATACATGACTGACTGGATGTCACATGTTACCTTGTTTGACAACATCGACGGGTAAAGTAGGAATAACTGTCAGAGAAAAGCGTGAGCAGAGACAGGTGTTTTGACCCTGCAGCTGGAGAGAAAAACACTGGAAAAAAAGATGCATAGAAGATAAATAAAGCAACCAAGTGAGTACAGTACAGACATGTCTCATCAGATACTACAAACTGAAAACCACAAGGGAACAGTCTTTCTTCATAAACTTCATATCACTACCTTTACATTTAATGTAATTCATTGTAAGCGTCACAGCACTCTGAAATATGGAAGCTTTTATGCTAAATGCACAACTAGGGCAAGTTAACCCTTTAAGCACCAAAGTCGCAATACTGCGACAAGCAACATGACTGAATGAAACAGACAGCTTTTGAAATATTTATATCAAAACTGGATATTAAAAAAATAAAATAAAAAATTGCCTAAAGGGTTAACTCATGACAGTCTTCTACAATATTCAGCCGCTGACATATTTTTCAAAAAATGGACATAAAATGCAAAGGCAGAGATTTTAGTGTTAACACTGTTCTTGTGAACACACAGGTAAATACTGAATAGTTCAAAGAGAATAATGAATAAAGATACAGTTTTATGACTTGGTCATTTTATATGTCCCCAGTATTTAGACTAATTGTATTTGTCCCCAATAAAAACACAAGAGTGGAGGTTTTTATTTTAAAAAACCAAAAAAACCAAACCAAAAAACCCCAAAACCTTTAATTATTTTTTATTTTATTATTTCTTTAAATGTTAGACAAGCTGCAGAAGGCACCAAGCCTTTATTTGAAGGAGGTTTGTATTACAGTCAGGCCTATATAGAAATGCTTCAATTTAGAACAAATCCTCATTTTTAAACCATTCGTGTTCCCAATGTTAAAAGTACTACAATAAGCTTTAATACACACACACTTTCTTTGCTGTTTCAAAATAAAATCCCCGTAGCATTTCAGTGGGTGGAATCTCTTCATTGCTTAACAGAGCTTTTATTGTATAAACATTTTAATGTAGTGCTTGTGAACATTTTTCATCAAATGCTTGTGTTTTGTTTTTTTCAAAAACTATATATTTTTGCAGTATTTAGGGAAAAATATCAACACAGCTATTATATATTTACTTCCTGTGGCTGCTAACCTGTTTTTAGAAGAGTGGTGGTAGTGTTACTGTTTTCAGGGTCTCAAAGGTGAAGTCGCAGAATTCTTTCATTGCTCAGCTACAGTACAATCCACATGAGCTGCATTTTCCAAAGGAACATTCTGCTGTGCTCTGAAACCAAATAATGGACACCTCCATCGTACTCTGATATACATTTAGTTGCAGTTGCTTATAACCCACGCTGATCCTTTGCACACTGATCTTAGGAAACAATGTCCTCAGTTCAGTGTGTAATATTTAGTGACACCTAGTGGTGCCATTTAGATTACACCACTCTGCCCTCATTTCACTGTGACAGTGTGTTAGATAGATGCTAAAAACGCAAATGTCCCAGATTAGACCCAGTGTTTTGCTCCTTTCTGTAGGCTATATTAACCCTTTAAGCACCAAAGTTGCAATATCATGACAAGCAACATAACTGAATGAAACAGACCATAGCTCCAGATAGAGTTGCCAAATCTGGTTACCACATCCCACCAATAAATGACGGACATGTGCCCCTTCAATCCTTATATCATTTCAGGGCCTGTTTCTATTAAAAGTGTGGAAGAAAATCGAGTTTGAAATGCGTGGTCCTGAGCTGGTTTAGTAACTAAGTAAGTAAAGTTTTGAAATTTTGATATCCAAAATGAATAGTTAAAAAAAACCAAAAAAACCTCTGGCACCTAAAGAGTTAACTCTGGTCCACACTCAAACGTAGTAGGTGAAGATAAATTGCCTTAATGCTCTATGGGAACCCAGTAGTAGTAGTATAGGAACCCAGTTACTGTACAGATATCTGTGAAACTCTGAAAGATTATTGCTATAGATATAAATGGCTCATTCTAAGGTAGTTCTCAGGCAGTAGTACATTACTGATAACATAATGATGAATATTATATTCCATTTGTGTAATTAGATTCCCCTAAATCCCTGTAAATCTTCATTCTTCCTTTTTATTGATTCTTCATAATTCAGTCATATCCATTACTATAAAGTCAAGCCTGGAAGGTAAAGCAGTTAATCACAGCCAATTGTTTGATTAATTTGTTAAATTTTTTATAGATAAGATAAATAAACACCCAGGGCTTGACTGTTTTAAAGTTATGATATTGCAACCTCAGCCTCATTGATTGAACTCGCCCCCAAGTCTCTCTCTCTCTATCTTTAACTTCAGTGTCAATGTCTCTTGTATTGTATAGCATTGTAAAAATGTTTTCAGAGGCACGTCTAAAAAGAACAAAACATAACCTGTTACAGTAACAGTGGAGATTTATGATTCTACTTCTTGACTTTCCAGTCACTGGTCAGGCGGATCAATGGGAGAGCAGCTGCAGCCGGGGAGTTTTATCTGTTTATTTATTGAAATACACAATGTCAGTGAAATTAGTCTGAATTTCAACTCTAAGTATGAGCTGGAGAGGCATACTGATAAAAATGGGGAATGAAAAATTGAGTGTTGTTGGGGGTCATCTTTTAGATCTAAGATGTTGTGACTTGGTTTGACTTCAATTAAATCGTGGGGGAGGTTTCCCAGTCAATCTGTGATCTTTATCAAGGCGCTGCCTCTCAGATCTCTATCTGTCTGTGCGACCCATGGGAAATGGAGACGACTTTCATGACAATGGTTTGGACTCCATGCTATTTCTGGCCGCCTCCTCTCCCTCCTCTGCCTAACAATGCTGTGACTCTATTGACAACCTCAACCTTGAGCGCTACTCCCAAACCTGATGCATTTTTTTTTACCGCCCCCCTCCTTCTCTCTCTCTCTCTCACCCTCTTTAAGGTTACGCTTTCAGTGTAGAGGTTGAATTTGTTATTTTTATGCAGGAAATGAGTGAGTCATTGCTCAGCTCACCTGGGAAATTTTGCAGGGTGGCATTTGATAATTCATCACTCATTCATGACTCACGGAAAAGTATTTTCGCCCGTACCGTACAGTCATTTTCACATTGACTCTTTGAAAAATACATTTCACAGCAAATCTTGAGTTTTGTAGGAAAATGTCCACACCCAGATTGCACTCATATTTAGAGGCCCATATACCCATGCATGCTGAATATTGGAGTGCAGGATGCTTGCTTTTCTCGCGGCCATGATCGCTGCAATCCTCCCCAACTCCCTTAATCTCTGACTCTCCTCCCTCACTAGAAACTGTCCTCTGATGGTTAATTACATGCTTTGATCTGGGTTTGTTCCATCTGCGTGATATTTCACGTGCTGTAATTGCAGTGAATACTCACAGAGTCTGTCATCTGTGCCGCCAACCTGCTCTGCTCGTCTTGCTTTAGGTTGAGACTCGTCTGATTCTAAGGCTTAGGAAGTGTTTTGACTTTAAATTGCATCAAGATACACACTGTAACACATTCACCAGCGATGCAAGAATAACAGACCTGGAAGCAAAATGAAGCATCTCCATGGACCCACAGAAAATGAAATTTACCATTACGGAATCAATTTCTTTAACTGTTCCCTCAACCACATGCATTTATTGGACACATGAGAGGGATACATTCAGCATACACTACTTTAATATCCATCCCAAAGTACTTACCAAAGTTTACCATTAAAATAAATTAGAGCTGCAGTTTTTGGTTGATTAAATGCAATGTTTTGAACATTAAGCTGTACTGTCCTGTGATGGTCTGTAAGATATAAATGTGTGTCTCAGAACAAAATAGTAAATCAAACTCAATTCTATTCAATTGGAATAATTAAGTTGACAATAAAGATGTTACTCACTGTAATTTCATTTGATTTAAACTTATTACACAGCTTTGTTAAATACTTTACTCTATAGTAAATCACCACAGTCTCTCATCTGTTATTTCTGCATAAAGCACGGTTTGGAAGTGAAGTCACTGCAGAAATATCTTAAAGTGTAAAGGCCTGTAAATACTCCGCAAGTGTGTGTCCGACAATTATTATGTGATAGGTCAGAAATGTAATGTGGGCGTGGTTACTGTGGAAAAGCAGATTTCCTACAAGTTCTGCATGTGAGTTTCTCAAAAGTATGAACTTTCCTGACCAGAACTAACATTGTTCTTGCCACTTCGAGAAAACAAACAAATTTCTCTGTTCTTGCAGAGTTTGTACAGGCTTTAATACCACTGACGGAACAATCAACTTCTCTGTTAAATATACTTATTCGGTATTTTTACAGGCGTCATTCACTTTACTTGGAAACTCTGGTAAGTGTTGTGGTGGTTCTTATAATTACTCTTCTATTAATAAGAGGAGGAGTTCTCATATTTATGGAGGAGGAAGTATTCTAGTCAATAGAATACTTGTATTTCCACCATATTGAGATTTGATTGACAGATGTGATTGACAGCTCACTCGCTTGCAGAGTCAGACTTATCAGAGCTCCTATGTATTAAGTAAAATGTGGGGATTTATTGACACAAAGCTTGACTGAAGGTGTGGTTAATAAATTTTGTTAACAAGACCAATAATTTTGTTACACAAATGTTCCAGGATTCAGTGTTAACCCTTTATAAGGCACTCATTGAAATACGATGAAATTCAAAATTTCAACCTTAGTGTGTTATTGGACATTGTCATCTACCTCCTCGTCGGTTGGCGTGACAACAGTCTCCCTCCTTTGCCATAAAACATCCAAGCAGCACTTGCGAAAAAATATTTCTTAGGTTAACTGATTATAAAATAAAATAACTATAGCCACACTAACAACCCCTGGCTTTTCCCATCTCCCCTTTGTCCAAATATGGTCACTTGTAGCTTCAAAGAGCCATTTCAGAAAGCAAATATTTGACATCTGTGTCCCTGTCCACATCTTATATACAGTCCATGGTGTTTTGCTAGTTTCCAGTCGTAGTGTCTTCAAATATGATCCATAACAGTGACTTGGTGCAGTTGCATTTTTTTGTCTCAATGAAATGGAGAAAACAAGAAATCCTCCCAACTATTCCTGAAACCGTTCTGTCCTTAAGGTGTCATTACAAATCCACATAATTAGAGGAAACTACTGAGACTGTTGAGAAGATTCCACCAGGGGATGAGCTGATGATAACTGCACTTGTTGGCTACAGTTGAGCTAGATCCCATAAGTACAGACCGCTGCTATGGGCACATTTACCCATAATGACCGGCTCGCTGTACATTACATCACTTAATGCTCCTGTTCTGGGGAATTCTTGGTATAAGAGCTGATGAAATGTAACAACCAGACACTATCATCTGTTCTGGATTTAACCATACTAGAACCATAGTACTTCTACTGTTACATAGAGGCAACACAAGACAGACCCACTGAGCATACAAATAGACAGTAGATTTTAATATAGGACATTTGTGTATGGTTATAGTTATTCAATTACATTGCTGATTTTAATACATATAAAGCTTTAAGACTAGTTTATGACTTATTCTGTATTTACTAGTTGCATTTTTGCTTACCATTTGTCTGATATTTTCTCTCAGTAACATATTATAGAAGACACAGATCAGAGTAGAAGGTATATAGTTGGTCAATTAAAAGTTGCGTTATTGTTAGAGTTAAAGTTATACATAACATCTAACAAAAAGAGACTAATTCAAGGTACATGTCTAAGTAGAATGGCTTTTTATTCCATATATTACTGCGGTTGTTCCTCTCAAATTCCAAATCAAATCTCCTCATGAAAAGTATTTATTTACGTTCAAAAAACATTTGGTTTAAACTTCAGAAAAGACTAATAAATGGAATAACCCTGATTTATCATGAATCTTGGCCTGAACAATCTCCACCTGTCTTTCACATTGGCTGGCTGTTGCACCGTTGGAGCAAAAATGCAAGCAGCTCATTTTCGTTTGATGGTTTTTAATCATCCATCTTTCTCTTGATCACATTCAGACGGTTCAGAGTTTGTCAGTGAGTGGTCTTTTAATTTTTTCCAGAGCTAAATCATAACTAAAAGGCCAAAGAAAAAAGGAAAAAAATCACAGTGAGAGATCCTTAAATAAAGCCTGGAAATAATGATCATCAAGTTGTTTGGTTTGCTAATTGGTATAAAATTGTGGAAATGTTAATTAGAGTTTCCTCAAAAAGTTCTCACGCATCAAGTTTGGTTCACAAATGAAAGATATGCTGTTCAGAAAAGTTAAGAAACCAAAAACCATTGAAATCCAAGAAGCTGGAATGAGAGACTTTTTAGGGTTTGTTTTTTTTTCATAAAAACATACTCAAAACGATCGTCAAAATAATTGGAGTTTAATGTTTGGGTGTATATTTAATGTGACAGTCAAAATGAAGTAGTAGTCTATAGAAGTAGATTTGGGAACGTCGGCTCTCCTGCAAGGTCTTGTGCAACTGTACAATCTAATGTGATTTTAGTAACAACACAAATCAAGTATGGTTTTGTTATTTTAAAACATTTAGATTAGATTACATTTACAGAGCATTTCCCCTATTGTGATAAACCTTGATATAGAAGCTATGAATTTATGAAAGAAGACCTTAATTTACAAATTAACCAATTAATCATTGCAATTCTAGACTAAATTAACAAATGCTTCAGTTGTAACAATTGTATTATTGATAGTATATTGAGTGAGTTAGGAGGCCATTCTTAAAGGGCCACCATTGGAAAATACAACAAAAAAGACCCAGGACTGTTCAGCAGCTGGAACCCAGTATCGAACAAGAATGGGAACATGTTACTCTCCCAAACCTCCAGTAACTGGTCTCAGTTCCAGATGTTTATTGACTGTTGTTAAAAGAGGAGGGGATGGTACACAGTGTAAACAAACCTGTCACAACCTTTTGGACATATGTATCTGCCATCCTTTTTTTTTTCCTAAAATGTTTCATTTTCTCAGTTTAAACATTTGATATATCTTCCATGTTCTATAGTGAAGAAAATATGGATTCAGGAGTGCCAACATTTTTGGGAGTGGGGTTGTAGTCATTCATCCTTTACAAATAAAGTCTGTACGATGCATTAGGGATGCTGCATATATCATCTGTAGATCAACTCCTAATTTTGTACAGCGGTTAAGACATGTTTCCTTTTTCTGTTTGTGTAGCAAAAAACTCCAAATTATTCTGCATCAGCAAACACACAGCATTAATTAATTATTCCTAGTGAAATTGTGCCTAGAGCTCTGAAATCCCAAATCATTCACATGTTGTTACTTGGGGGACAGCAGCTCCTCTCTATCAATGCTCCGTTCGTAGGTGGCACATGATGGATTTCAGACCAGTGCTCTTTCCATCTCCTGACTGCAGAGATTGCCTGGGGATGCTGGCGGGTCCCTGACAAGCAGGGCCTCCTCCATGCCTCACCTTGATCAACATTCAGCATTGCCCCTTGAATCCATCATGAGCTGTGACAACACGGCCCATTTTGGGCTTTTTATATCATGGTGGATGATGTGGCTGCTGCTGGTAGCTGCTGGTGCTGCTGATGACCATGATTATGATGTAGCGGTGGTCTCAAAAATGGATAGAGGGACCTTTTATTGAAGTTCGATGTATACAGTATTTCTGATTAATAAATAAATAGATGCACTCATCATTTAGATCCTTGTCATGCTTGTAGCAGGGTGAATAATGTATTATACAAAAGCAGGCATGTCCTGAGGCAATGACAACAGAGAGCCGGGCCTTTTTAAATTTACTGCACAGAGGAATAATCATTTTAAGAAACGGCTGAACAGGAAATCTCATGTCCTTCCTGTGTCCTGCTGGGAAATCGATTACTCATATTACATTTTACAGTCGGAAAATTGATTCAAACGCAAAACCACAATATAGCACATAAAATCAAAACAGACAATGGAATATAAAACACAGCAGCAATTAGAGCTGAAAATCACCAATGCAGCTGGAATATTGATACTGCAATAGCAACATTAGTCACAGTTTTAGTGAGAATGGTCATTTTTGTATTTAGTATTGGTATTTGTTGGTTTTTAGACCAAAACAGCATGTCTGGTGGTTGTAATTTGTAGGCAGAAGTGAGAGGAATGTATCACCGCAATGCTTCATTTGTAACTGTATGTTGTAATGCATTTTATCTTTGTCAAAAAATTGCATATCTTATATTTAGGATCTATTATGATGGACTTCCTGTTGTGTTTTATTTCCTCAATGCAAAAACAGGTTACACAAACTCCTGCAGGTTCAAGCGGACTAATCAGACACTTTCAATGCTAAAGGATCTAAAAGGATCACTACAAATTACACACTTCTTAGCAGCACTAATGCCAACAACCCATATTTGCTTGACTCTGTGTATAATGTTAATATTTATAATGAGTGTATGTATGTATTCTCTCTAGGTACTTCTTTCCTCCCATAGTCCAAAGACACGCACCTTAATAGGTTAAATGGTTACTCTACATAGCCCTTAGGTGTGCATGTGAGATTCATTGGTTGTCTGTATATGTCAGCTTTGTGATGAACTGGTGACTTGTTGAGGATGGACCCCACCTTTCCCCAGTGTCAGCTGCAGACCCCCCCCAACCCCCCCGTGGGCCACATAGGAC
>JAPQRQ010000022.1:35234689-35254405 GCA_037367365.1 Apogon talboti
ACTAATAGTATATTATATGCATACACTGACTATGGAAATAATGGTCAAACACACATATATCCTTTGTAGATGAATGGATCAAAGCAGCTTGTGTCACTTCCACAAAAACCTTTAGCAGAAAATCTTACAATGGTAATGTCAACATGTCAAGAATAATTAGAGGCAACCTGTGAAGAAACTGTTTTTAGAAAATAACTTGAATTTAGTCATAAATAATGTTTTATATGAAGTAATGACCCAATCTAAAGCAAAAAACTGCACTTGTTTGGACACAACCAGATCTCGACATGTCTCGACATGTGGAGCAACTCCTGCTATTAAATTATAAAAATAGCAAACTAGTCTGTACTTGCAACCTTTCTAATCAACAGCTTTTATTAGTGCTTTTGCTGGACTGTATTACCGTGTGGTGAGGTCACTTTTTGACCCTGTTTGTTTAGCAAGACAGGCTGGCTCTTGTTGAAGAGTCACAGAGGAGGTTGCGTGGGCTATTTTAATGAACTCCCCGTTTCACAGTGATGAATAGGTGTGTCTGAGCTCAGAGTCTGCTCCACCCCTTCAGAGGAATCAACCACCACGGAGCTCATAAGCAGAGCCTTTTGCTTCCCACACACACAGACATAACCACACCTGCATGTACATACTATATATACTACAGCGGTAATGAACACACTCCAACAGATGGATGAGTACATGCATGAGTATAGGGGGGAAACACAAAATCAGCATCTTGAACAATAGTGTTAATAACATACATCTATATATACTATATTCAGTTTTGGTTTTCAGGTGCAGCAATCATTGCAGCACCTGCATAGAAATTAGAAACTGATGACATCAGTTGCCACGGTGATGGCTACGGCAATTAAATTTAACCTAGGGAGTCCACATAGAGTAGATGAAGCACTGAGGTATTAATCCCTCATCAATAAAGATGTTCTCACAAGTTAACACCTGTCGTTAAAGAAGGGTGTCGAATTATGTGATGAAATATGGATCACCTGTACTGATTAAGGATGACGGTTCAATTAAACATACGGACATGTTTGGTGTCTTTTATAGAGTCCATGGTTTACAATGACTTCAGTTTTTCTGGCTGTAGGTGTTATTCTCAGGTGTTAACTATCTCTGCTGCTCTAAATTGAATATTAAGAAGACACAAAAGTGTCAGTTACAACAACGTATCTTCCAGGTTGAATGAGTGACTTAACTGGAACCAACGCATAAGCAAAGTCAGAGGTTATTTCCTAACAAGCTGGTTTTTTTGCCTAAACCTAACCGTTACTGTGTGTTCATACTGTAGTCCTATTAAACTTTTTATTTGTATTGTTTTTTGTGTGTGATGCAGAAGTCTCATGTCTTCTTTAATTCTTTGATGTCACTACTTCAGTTTCAACATGCTGAAAGGTAATTTAAGGTAACAGTTTTTTTTGCCTAGTTACATAATAAAAATATAAACCAATGCTTTTATTGTAAAGTGTAATAATGTGACTGTATCGCTGCCATCTTGGCCAGGTCTCCTTTGAAAAAGAGATCCCTCATCTCAATGTGACCAACCTGGTTAAATAAATGTTAAGTAAAAAATAAAATAAAATAACAAAAAAAAACACTGCAGCTCTAATAAGCACAACATTAGCAGAACGTGTTTAATTGACAGCTGATTCGGCACATAATCATGTTGTAGGAGTAGGTTTTCTGTGATTCTTCATTGGAAAGGAAGTCAATCCGATTCAAAAAGGACTTTGCGATACAAAACTGACATATTCGGACCTTCACTGAGTTACTCGGATATGAGTAGTGAGCTGTGGAGACCCCTGGTAGAGGCAGGATTTTTGACAGAAAAGGGTGAATGTATTAACCTTTATTTTTCCATGCAAGACTTGACGAGCAGGGGCATCTGTAGTTCATACTGTAGATGCTGCAGTGGGCATACACAGCCATGCCTGGGAGCGAGGATGAGCCAGAGACGTATAGACGTATATACCACCGATGGGGTCTTTCACAGTCTGCTTTTTCTTTTTCTCAGAACAGATGGAAGATGCGCCCTCTGTATCATATCACAGTTCATTAGTGGTGAGCCAAAACCGTTTCATTTCAGTGGAGATTTATTCTTCTCTTCACAGCAGTCAGGATAATGTTCTGTCAGACTCTTCCACTCATGTCAGAGAACATGCTATTTTGGAAAGGACATGCTCTATCTGTAGCCTTGGCTTCACAGGCTTCTCTCCTAGCGCTATACCAGGGAAATGCCTGCCCGGCCTTCAGAGTGATGCAAATGTCCAAATCCATGTCCGACTGCGTAGTCCCGACAGTGCCCGGGGGGCCTCCGGGGCGAGATATTCTGTATCTTAATACAGAATCACTGTCTGTCAAGTCTCACACCATTAATTCTATGGAGGCGCCACAAAGTGTTAACTGTCAAGCTATCAACCTCCTCTCCTCTGCCCTGTGCCTCTCCCTCACTTCTTATAGACCTCATTTACAGATAATAGGCCATGGAGAGAGAAAAGTGCCCTTTCTAATTATCCCCAGGATTATGACGTTTGAGTTGTTTCCAAATGTTAATACATAGATCCCAGCTGTACGTCTTTGCATAAGAAGGGAGTATACTGTATTAGCCTCCCATTTGGCCTCTGATGCCTTACAGCTGATCTTTGCACACCTCATTTAACGGGAAAATAAGAGTCTGAGAAGCGCTGCACGGTCAACATGTGATCGTAACAAGAGACTAATGCGATAGGCAGTAAATACCAAATCTCACACAGTTAAATGCACAGTGTGTGATTTTTGCAGATAGCAGCCTCTCTATGAAGCCAAGAACTAAAGGTTTAGTTTGATGATATGGTGAAACAGTATCAGGAGTCGCCGTTGTTTTGTGGTCACAATAAAGGTTGTGTTATTATTAACATTAATGAAATAAACATGAGTAATATGACACCATGACACTGTGAAATGGCTGTGAAATTGCAGATAATGTTAAGTACGCATAACACATTTTAATGTAGAAATGTTATATATTATACTGTAAATAACAAAAAAGGAAAATACTGATCTTATTATTGAATCTCAATAATACCGAAAAAATTCATGGTTTCAGATCAACGTTTTCCCTCTCTGAGAAATAAGAAAGTTTTGGTTTTAATTTTATTTGAAAAGAGAAGAGAACTGAGTCTACTCTGTATATTACAGCCTTGTCTGAACACAAAATATACTGTGAAAAACTAATATCTTCAAAACTAACTCAATGTATGCTACCTGTGTGATTAAATTCCACTAGATATTGAACGGTCTGCCCTAAAGAATCTTTCCCAGCCTTAAATTTGATGGCTTTCACATTCTATCTTCATGCAACATGCATAGTAGAATATCAGTACACGTTTCAGCAAATCAATAACACTCACAGTCTTCATTAATTACAGCTGCTTTGCAGGAGTATATAGGATTTCAGATCACCCACGTGTTCTATATACAGTCCCCAAACCCCCACACTAGAGACTTATTTATTTTCTTCTCCTTAATTCTGTATTTTCTTCTTGGCTCGCTTAGCTGCTACTTTGTCAGCGAAAGTGGGAGACAAAATAATTGCCTCTATATTTCCTGAATTGATTTCTTGCACAGTTCTAATACAGTGGTCAGGCTGGCACTCAGGCATCCATGACAGGCCCTGTGCTGCAGGCTTTGTATTTCAAGAAATAAAGCACTTAAGAGTCAAGACTCTTTTTTTTTATTTTCTACATCTTCGTATCAAGGTCGAGCATTTGCAATCAAAACAGGAATCCTTTGGACCTAACACATTCTGAACACTTCAAAACACTGTTGATGTACGGTAGGTGCCAGTTATTAGAACACAAAATTATATAAAGACAAAATATGAGTGTTTTTCAACTTCAAGATCAGGATGTCAGAGGATAAACAATTTTTTTTTTAGAAGACAGTCTATAATGTAAGATGTTCCATTTTAAAATGTTTGATAGTGTATAGATATACCAGTATTATACCATAATAATATCTCACACTTACTAGAATGGACTGGACGTGTGTTTATCTGCAAAGACACTGCCCTCTGTCTCTGTGTTTTCACTTTGTTAGTGCTGTGTCAAAGCTGGAGATACGTTTCCCACCTTCCCTTTCATTCTAGACTATGGAAAAACGTCTAAACTAAATAAACTCTGACTAAATCTGATGTCTGTGCAAAATAGTACTGCAACAGAAGTTATTTTGGTGGACCATGCACATGCACATTGAAAACTGTAGCGAGGAATTAAAATAACTAAATCCCTGCAAAAGAAAACACCAAATTAAATATATATAGACTCTGCTGTTATAACTTGGGGCTTTCAAAATGGTAAAACTCAAAAAGCGGAAGGAAGAGCAATGGCAATGGCAGGATTATTCCAACAGTCTACATCCCATGAGTCAGAATAGTTTTGCTGTGTTCTATACATTTCTGGCCATATGCCTCCAGTATTGTGCAGGCGGAACTCTAAAAATGTAGCAACTCCAGACACGGCTGTCTCCTGTCTTTGCTGTGCTCTGGATTTTCTGCAGGTCTGAGTCTATTTGACCGACAGCCCAGAGTACCTTCAATGGCAGCTCACCGCTCCTACTGTGCTAATGCTAATGCTAATGCTAGGTCCTGTGTATATTTGGATAGGTAAAATGCAAATTTCCCTGCGCGTAAAATAAAGAGAGTTAACCTTTAATTATTCTAATTAATACCACTCCCTCTCCTCACTAACTCTAACTCACTTGACAACAACTCCTCTCCCCAAAATTTATTGAGCAGAGATACTAACTTTTTAACATTTTTAGACGTGAACTGAAAAATGCAGCAGAATTACCTAGAATTAATATTTACTTTTATGATTCGCAGCCATTACAATGGAACATCACAAGCCAAAAAGGTTAGAAATTACTGGTATATACAGATAGATAGATATTCACAGGTCCATTAGCTCCCAATAGACAACAAATCATTGCCAATACATAGTAAGACAAATATTTCAGTATGTGCAGGTATTAGATACAGAAGTCCATCAAGCATCACTGCATAGGGTTCAGTCAAATGATGATGATAATGATTGTTGATGATTTACAAAAAGTTTATTTGGGGCTTTTTTTTTACCTTTATTAGAGAGATAAACAGTACTGAAAAGTCTGAAATTATGGTAGATAAATGGGAATGACATGCAAAAGTAGTCCTCTGGCTGGAACTGTGGATGTTAGGTAACGGTATGCCGCTGGCGTAGTATGGCATTCGTTTTTTGGCAAGTAAAATTACAAAAATAATGAGGATCATTAGGAGCACGTCTGCTACTCTTTTTAATGTTCAGAAAATACATCAAGTGTTTTTCGTGCGATTCTGCAGCCCTAATTACTTATGAAATTTCCTGAACTTTTCACCCAGCTCTACTGTTGGCGTCGGGTTCCCTGTGGTGAATGTTCAGTACAACGTCTGGTACAAACTGCTCTTTAAATTAGGCAACAGCAAAGAAGGTAACCACCTCCCACATTCTGCGCTGGAGGAAGGAGAATATGGGGTCTGGCTCCAGAGAAATGAAATGAGGACAGCAGTTAAGAGAGAAAGGGACCAGGGGAAAAGGAAATGTATGTTGTCCACTTACACCAGCCTTGACTCCTGCACTTTGCCCCCCATCAGCGTGTTCTTCTGGATCTAACCTGAGTCTAACACTGACTTGGCTCTTAGCGCAACAGTAAGGTGAAGACTCCCCGTGAACCCTTTTTAGTGCGACTTCATGACATCACACTTTCTTCAAATACTCTTACACCTTCCGTGTGAGACAGGCAAGAGATGACACGCTGAAATCGACAGGGAGAGCGAGCAGAGAGTGGGAGTGCATTAGACCTCTGGCATCAACTGGAGCATCAATTAATGAGCAGCCTGGGAATGTGTGCATCCAGACCCACTCTGCAGTGGGGTGCCACAGGAGGCCACGCCAGGGCCACAGACAGCTGGGGGACATGAATAATTAATGCCCCTGTTTTAAATGTTTAAATGAATTAGGACCAGGGGAAGAGGTGTTAAGAGATGTACAAGAAAGAAGAAGGGAAGGGCTGCAAAAAAAATAGCTTCATCATGTTTCTAATCAAGAAGCAAAAAGGTGCTCTGTGTCAGTGGGAAAATCTGCAGTGTCACATCATTAGTGGGATCAAATAAGTGTATGCTAAGCCCCGCATTTCACTAAAGCATTAAGGTTTCTAGTAAGAGCTTTGCTTTGGCCAACCAGGGGCCTACGCTACAATGCCACTGCAACAAATTCAGGTCCCCAGGTTACCCAGCTAGTTATTTAAGTAAAGTGGTGACTCTAGCTTTGGGAACTGTGGGTTAAAAGGGCTGATGTTGGCATCAGATACAGTGCCTATAAAAAGTATTCACCCTCTTGGATGCAAAATGTAACCATAGTTAGTATAATTTGGCTTTTTGACAAAGAGTTAATTTTCTGCCATGTGATATCAGTTAATTAGAGAAATAATAAGACACTTCTTCACTTTGTGGATAATACAGTTAAACCTAACCTGATTAGAAATGTATAATACAAAATTAGTGATTGCAGAAATATTCCTCCTCTTCAAGTTTGTATTCAGTAGACGCACCTTGGGCTAAAACACTGAGTCTCAATCAGACCTCCACATCTTGCCACTGCAATTTTATTCCATTCTTTTTTGCAAACCCACTCACGCTGTGTCGGGTTGTACAGGGATTGAAGGTGATTAGACTTTTTCACATCCAGGCACAAATATTCTATTGAAATGGGATCTTGGCTTTGACTCAACCACTCCAAGACATTCACCTTATTCTATAGAGTTGATTCTTCTTCTTCCGCTGTTATTGTTATTGTTGTCAAAAAAGCCAAATTATGTATACTGACCATAATTCCATTTATAAAAGCAATAAAACGGGAAAGCATCAACAGGGGGAATGTTTTTTATAGGCATTGTACTGATCCAGAACTGCACGGTTATGAGGAAGAAACGATAATCATAAAGAAATACGATGTTATAAATACAATAAAAGAAACACACGAGCTGCAGTCACATCTATGACGAAGGCTGGCTAAAAATGTAGACTGTGTGAATATGTATATTACCTGGATTATCAATCACTGCCTTGTAATGAAGGCTCAATTGTCTGTTCCATTAAATTAACATGCTGCTTAGATACACTCTTATGGCAGTTTAGCCCATTTCATCCTGCTCTTTCACCTCAAACCATGTGCTAAACGTTATGAGAGGAGGATCTAATTGTAGAAGTGGAATATCATAATTCCTAATTATGTTTGTATTGTGTGTATTTTTAGAGCTGTTCTTTTTTTTTATCTCCCCAGGGTGCAGGTCACCTTCACTGTGTTTCTACAGTAGCTCCAAACAGACTCTATCTACTCCTTTTATCCATTTTATAGCAGTTGGCATCCAGTATTAAGGTGCATCATCATCATCTAATACAGTATGTTTGAGTGTGGACCAGGGATAATATCTTGTAAGACCAGAACTGGCAAAACAACCTCTCTTCTCCTTTTTGACTCTTTTATGGGTAGGTGGTGGGTCTTCAACATGCAGTGCAACACATGCACTATATGCAACCAGCAACATCACCACTAGATATCACTAAATATCATACACAATCTCTTATCTTCGTAACCCATAAAGACCCAGACATTGACCGGTGACCAAAAGCATCTACTGATCTAAAATATTCAATAACTTCTGAACCACTAAACCTATCAGTATGTTGAATTAATTCAGGTAAAACGCAGTTTGTCGTCTTTTCATGGTCAACAGATATGACCCATTTGGACGTTCAGAGGCGCTGTAGTTACCGTGGAAACACCGTCATCTTCTACAACACTGATTCACCAGTAAAACCCATGGAGTTGGATCAGTGACAGTGGATGGACACACTTGGTTTATATTCAGTTAATGATATCTTTGCTGAAAAAGTCATTTTTCTTCAGTTTTCTCTGTTTGTGATAAAATGACCCTTCACTTTAATCTGAGCTTTTATGAACATCTACATGATCAGTGAATTAAATATAGGAAAATACCTTATGTACACTGAAAAAAATGCTATATAAAGAGGATAATATTACAATAAATGATGACTTAACAAAGGTTAAATAGACAGGAAAAAGTCATTTGGTAACTGCCACAAAAGTAGAAGTGGGTCTTTATGGGTTAAAGGAACCTCCTCTTATCTGTGCTTTTTCTCTGCTAACATTGATGGTATTATTCTAGAGCATTGATTTATCAGTGGTTAGTGTTCATTTGTGTTGGAATTACTCTCAAATTTGACAAGAGATTTTAAATTTGACTCCAAATGTACAGTATATTGGTTCGATCAGTTTCTGTGATGACTAATACAGAGTATTTGCCCTGAAAAAACACATCAGTCTGTCCCTAGTGGCATATATTCCAGCTCAATGCTAATAAATTGTCCCAGAGTGTGTTTGGGACAGTATGTGACAACGACGGCTGATATTTGTAGCAGCCGGTTGTCAACGGGACACACTCTGTAAACAAAGCCCTACTGGATTGGCAGCCGTTCCACTCTGCAGAATCCAGTAAAGACGGCTCAAATTGGATGCAAAAACAGCACACTTAGATTTCAATTTTTCCTCACAGATGGGAGCATTGAGCACCACGCTTGTGATTTGTCTCCAGTACCTGAAACCGAGGAGTAAACAATGATCAAACTGACGCAATCCCAAAGAGATTATACACAAGCTCGATGCTCTGGGCGCAAACTGGTTCTGAGGCACGGCTGACAAACGGCCAAAAGTACGAGATGAAGGTGGTATCAGACCGATTCAGTGTGGGAGGCTTCCTCTGAACTGCTAGTGCACAACTGCTTCTCTTCGCTCTTTCATTTTCTCCTTCTCACCACCCTCTCTCACGCCGAAGTCCAAAGCCCAAGAGAAATTAGTCACCCCGCACGCCGTGGTGACGGAGTGTGTGTGAGTGTGTGTTTGAATGAAAGCAAGAGTACAAGGAGGATGGAAGAAAACAGGGAGTCGAGAGAACAAAATTGTTTTCCATCTCAACCCTTATAATTCCACCTTATGTGTGAAAATTGATGCTGGTCTGAGAAAAATCTCTCATGGCCTGAACAGCTGAGATCAATCTAAGCATCAGGAATCTGCAGTAACAGGAATAGCCTCCTTGTATTGTGCTCACAGGCCTGGACCAAAAATTACATCTCAGTATTTTTATACTGAAAGGCAATGGTATATATGAGAATTTCATTATTTTCTACAGCGACAGTAAAATTTTTGGCAAAGTCAAAGATTCAAATGAAGCGTCACAAACAGTTTTTGAAAAACAGCTTGTGATCAAGACATGGCAAACATGGAAGTGAAACATTATTCTAACAGATTGAATTTTTTAAGTCAAATGGACTGAAATGTCTTCTGAAATGACAATAACAGGCTGATTAAATACATGTTGGGGCGGCTGTGGCTCAGTTGGTAGATCGGTCGCCGTCCAATGACCCAAGGGTTGGTGGTTTGAATCTTGGCTCCGACTGTCCACATGTCGAAGTGTCCTTGGCCAAGACACTGAACCCTAAATTGCTCCCAGTGGAGCCTGGCAGCGCCTTGCATGGCAGCAGCCGCCCACTGGTGTGTGAGTGAGTGTGTGAGTGGGTGAATGCGACGCTTTGTAAAGCAGCTTTGGGCACCTTGAAGGTGTGTAAAAGCACTATATACAGTAAGTGCAGTCCATTTACCATGAGTCTCCTACTTTTCCAGAAAACTCCGCTATGGAAAAAAACAATAATAATGTAACCCTCAGTTTGATAGAGAGCATAAAGATTGGACTGTGTTTCAATGGACAAAGGTCATGTGGTCTGATAAGTCCAGATTGACCCTGTTTCAGAGTGATGGATACATCAGGGTGACGAGAGGTAGATGAAGTGATTACCCATCATGCCTAGTGTCTACAGTACAAGCCTGTGGGGGCAGTGATATGATCTGAGGTTGATTCAGTTGTCTAAGTTCAGTAACGTTATGATCAGCTTTTTTTGTTCCACAATGACAAAAACATAAACATTAAAATATGACAATGACAGGACTCATCAGACTTGTGAAAAAGTGGTTCAAGGAGCATGAGACATTCACACATGGATCCAAGCCTAAACCCCATGGAAAATCTTTGGGATATGATGGAGAAGACTGGGTACAGTGGTCTGACTGTCCTGTCATCAATGTAAGATGTTGGTGGAAAAATTCTGGATGTAAATAAATATGGTGACATTGTATAAGCATTGCACATGATGAATGATGCCTTGGTAAACATGTCCCATAATCAAAGCTAATGGCAGTCCAATTGAGATATTATCAGTTATTTTTTCGACTCAATGTGTACATAATGATATGTAATGGTCTTCTAGATTAGGGTGACCAAACGTCCTCTTCTGCCCAGACATGTCCTCTTTTCACGTCCTGTCTGGAGCATTTTTTATAAATTAGTGAAAATGTCCAGTTTTCATTGTTTTTCACAGGAAAAACTCTTTAAATGTGTATGTATCAGCACAAGCGCAATTTCAATGTTACCGTTCGTGCAATCGGAAAAGTTCCAGATCCCACTGGAAGAAAATACTTTGGTTTTTCCAGTGATATGTGAGACATTATGTCAGTGAAAGGCAATGATACACAGCAGCCTGTGGATGTGGGGATGGACAGACCTGTCCATAGACGCACTATAGCAGGGGCGACAAACATGCAGCCCGCGGGCCAAAACCGGCCACCAAAGGTTCCAACCTGGCCCATGGTATGAATTTGCAAAGTGCAAAAAATTATACTGAAGTTATTAAGAGTCAAAGGTGTCAAACTTGTTTTAGTTCAGGGGCCACATACAGACCAACTGTGATCTCAAAATAATAACATAATAACCTATAAATTATCACTCCAAACTTTCTTCTTGGGTTAATGTGAAAAAAAATTATGTTATGCCTTTAAATAATATAAAAAATAACATTAAATTATATACATTTTAACATTAACAAACTATCCTTTAACAATTAAATGTGAATAACCTGAACTAATAAGAACCTGAAATGTCTAAAGAAAATGAAGAGGAATTTGATCAATATTCTGTCTGTTCCTAAATGTTTTGTGCCTTTGTAGATCCAATCCATAATGCACATGTACAAATAAGTTGCCCTATTCAGTAAAAACCTATAAAAATTCAATTTTTTGTTTTTGTTTATTATTCTACCCTGTTATGCCACCTAAAATACACAATAAAGCAAAACCTGTTCTTGCCAGATCTTGAAGGTAGTAGTCCTGAAAAAAAAGGACATAAGTATATACATACAGCAGTTTTTATGACACTTCTACAACTAGAATAATAAACTAATTCCAAGCAGCCTCTTTCACTAAAATATTTTATCTGGGGTTGTAAGCGCTTTGTACAGAATGCTACGGTACTTATATAGCGTGTGATCAAATTTTTTGGAAATCAAAATATGGTTACCCTAGTCTAGATATCAACAGTATTGTTTCATCTCATATCACAACTTCAAATATATTGATATCTGAGGCGTGATTCTGATTTAATTATAATTAACCTGTGCAATGTAAATACAGTACAAATTCTTGATCAATTATGATGTACTGCATCTTCAATTTTCTATATTACTAAAGATAACTGTTTTCCCATCATGTAACACATGGTACATATGAACTCCCTTTGATTAAGAAAATGCTTTCAATATAAATCTCCAATTCTTTATCTTTTCAAGAAAACATCTGCATGACCCACCTCAGTATGTAAAGACTACAAACACAGAGTAGAGTTATGAATATTCAGTCATGATTGAATGTGTTCAGATGGGTAATATATTTCATTGCCCAGATAGACACAGAACGGCAACAGAAGGAAAGACAAATTGTTAAGAAAATCTACGCTAAGCCTGAGAAATTATCATACAGATTTATATTCATATGTTCCCTGTTTGAACTGAGATAAAACTGCAGTTATATAAATCAGCACAGAAACATATTGTACATGTCATATCGTACATCACATTAAAACATGACTGATAAGACAAAAGAATCATTTCACCCTAAAACTGAAAAAGTGAATTGCTCTGCATGTATTTTTAGTGCGAGTACATAACCGACTGACTGACAGAGGAAGCGTGTTTGAACAGATGAAAGAGAAGCATGAACCGCAGCTACCCTTGAGCTAATTCTATCACGGAGAAGAGATAACGCACCATTTCTGTTTCTCGTTCCCATCTTGTCCATTAGATGAAGGCTCAGACACTGGCTTCTGCACAATACATTTAATGACATGAGTACATTTCCTTTCAAAATAGTTTGCTATGAACACTGCTCTGCACTTTGTGTTGTTGAAGAAACCTGACCGGCATTCACGTTAGGTCACAGAATCCAACCCACCGCTCATTGTTTACATGATGAGGGGCAGCGGGGCGTAGGAACAGACCGCCAAAATCATGTCAGCAAAGCAGAGGTGGAAGGTAACAAGTGTACAAAAAAATAAGCTCATTTTTACACCCCTTAATTGAAATTTTCTACCTAAATTGCAGTGTAATGATTACAGGCATAAGGTGGAGCTTGACAACAACAACAGAAAGGAGCAGGAGGGAAAAACACACCACCAAGGGCCCCTCAGGCACCACGAGAGAGCGAGAGGGTGAAGAAAAAAAAAAAAAGAAACTGCCAACAAAAGATGAGACCTCCTTTACTCCCTTAGGTTTAGAAGAAGTGGGCTTCTCAAAAATCTGCAATTCCACAACGTTTTTTTCCACTGGACTGATGGTTAAGGGTTTGGAGAATTGAGTTCCTTGCTGCTTGTCTGGAGAAGGGGTTGATGGGAATTCAGCGCAGAAGTACAACACTGAGAGTGAAAGCTGCCAAACACTGACTATACGTCAACTAAAGGCAACAGAGAAAGTGGTATAAAAGTAGAGGAGAGGAGGAAGCCTGATGCCTGACAAAGTGGAACAGTGGACTCCACTCTTCTGAGGCTGTGCTCCACCTCAAACCTCATTATTCAGAGTGAGATGGTGATTCGTAACTGGAGTCACATGGCTCCTCCTCTGGACAGAACATGTCTATGCAATGTGTGTAATATCTGGTTTGTATCACTCTGTGAATACAAACCAGATATTATGCACATGAATGAACTGCAGATGAATTTGCGAAATGCAAAAATCACACTGAAGATATTAAGGATCAAGAATGTTGAAATTATTTTATTTCAGGGGTCACATATAGACCAATATGATCTCAAGTGGATCAGACCAGTAAAATACTAACATAATAACCTATAAATAATGACAAATCCAAATTTTTCCTCTCTGTTTTAGCGGGAAAAAAAGTAAAATTACATGAAAATGTTTACATTTACAAATTATCCATTCACAAAAAATTTGAATAACCTGAACAAATATGTACAACCTGAAGTGTCTTAAAAGAAGCAAGTGCAATTTTAACAATATTTTGCTTCATACTAAATGTTTCGTATATTTGTAGATCCACTGCCATCTGTAAGTTGCAATGCACATATGTGAATAATAAGCTGAGGGATAATATTGTTAAAATTGCAATTAATTTTTCTTAAAACATATCAGGTTGGTCATGTTATTCACATTTTTAAGGAAACTTTGTACATGTAAACATTTTGAGAATGTAATTTTACTTTTTCTCTGTTATTATTTTACTGGTTGGTCCACTTCAGATCATATTGGCTTGAATGTGCCACCTTAATTAAAATGACTTTGACACTCCTGCTCTGGACAAACAGGGACATGTGACTCTTGAGTTAAATATACAAAATTTCCTCAAATAAACACCAGAAGTCAGTTATTCTTTCCTTTTTTTCTTTCCATATGTGGTTCTGCTACTGCCCTGATAAAGCATGTGCCGTATTGAGTCATGCTACCCTGTTGGAGCCATCCACATGAACCATCACCAATAGACCTCTGCATTTTTCCTAAAGGAGATTTCTAGGTTGATTTGTGCTCAAGCTGTCACTTCTCTGATCTGTTGGTTATCCAATAATATGAAGATTGACAGCTGTAATGATCAGCTACTAAGAAGAATCCAACAAATATGCCTGTGGAAATGAATCAGGCAGTTGGCTGAGGTCACATTCACACAAGACTCTGGTTTCCAATTATATTACAGAGGCGACAAGGCTCCTGTAATCATGGAACAACATTGCACCATCCATCTTTATATACAGTAACAGAGGGTTTGTTGGTAAAAGAATCCACTCTAGAGACATTTCCTTTGTCTTTGTCCCCTCTCCCGCCCCCTTAAGAAACTACATCCATATTGTGTCCACAATGTATTCTTTTACCAGGTCTTAGTCACCTACTGAATCTATTTTCCTTGAGCCCCTGATGATCTGAACAACATTAAAATGGCATTTTTCAGACACATTGGAGAGGACAAAAATCACTTTGATCAAGGTCTGTCTCGTAATATGGTAATGATAATAATGATATGAATGACAATTATGATAAAACAATGGTGAATACTGATACAAAGAATACAATGCAAGTGTATTATTATTTTATTGACCACTTATTAATGTATTTCACCCATCAACACAAATTTCTCAACCATCCTAACAGCACCCACTTAAAAGACAGGAAGTGCATACCATACGTACGTCGTTGTATAATGGATCTTTGATATAATGTGTGGTCATAAAATTGTGCGATCAGCTATGACCCTTTTTCTCATAAACGTCACAAATTAGCTTGCATACTGTAAAATGCAACCAGATGAAGCAGAACACCCCTGTAACTTTGATATACAGCATTTGACATACTACTGGGACACAATTATTTTTTCTTTTTTTTTCTTTTTTTTTTTTTTGGGGGGGGGGGGGTTATACACACTATATATATTCTGGATAAGCCCCTGGTGTCATATAGTATCCATGCCAATTAAGCATAATGGACATTTCTGCTGCTTTCATTTAATACTTCTTGCAATATAATATAATGATGCTATTTTTAGCACTTTTCTCACCATCTAGTGTTTGATTTATTTATTCAGATCCATGTTGCTTTGTCGTCTTTTAATCCTGTCCGGCTGTTGTCGCATGTGGTATGAGTGAAAATGCTTAACAGTGAGAGTCCTGTTGAGAAATGAAGGGCTTCTGGCCACTGACAACACCACAGGGCTTTTAATATGAAGCAGGCTTTTTTTGTTGTTTTTGTTGAAACAAGGCAATGCAGTAACTTCAGTCAGGCAAACAGGTGTGCATTAAAACAAGGATTTATAGTAAAATATGACTAATTACTATTGTCAAACTGAGGGAATTACAAATAAATATCTGGATGTAACATTAGACTGCCTCAAATATAGGTATGTTACCTTTGCTCATCAAGGTCCATAAAGAGCCAGGACACTATATGATGAAATACATTTCAAACCTAATATATATTTATATGTTTCAATAGTATTAACAAATAGGAAGATTTGTTTTTGTCCTTTCCATATATTATTTAAAAAATGACTATATTTGAGGCTGTACAAGGATATGTGATATTGATTTGTGCTCCTTAAACTACAATGGGTTTTTACAAACTAAATGATTTATCTAGTAGATAATCAGCAGATTGCAGTGGTTAGCACTGTCGCCTCACAGCAAGAAGGTCCTGGGTTCCATTCCAACCAGGGACCTCTCTGTGTGGAGTTTGCATGTTCTCCCCGGGTTTGGGTTCTCTCCGGGTACTCCAGCTTCCTCCCACTATCCAAAGACATGCACTGATAGGTTAATTGGTCAACCTAAAATGGCCCATAGGTGTGAATGTGAGAGTGATTGGTTGTTCGTCTCTATATGTCCACCCTGCAATGAACGTTCGACTCGCCCAGGGTGTACCCCACCTTCGTCCACAGGTAGCTGGGATAGGCTCCAGTACCCCCCCGTAGACCCTAGTGAGGATAAACTGGATTCAGAAGCTGCCCCCGCAAACCCGGACCTGGATGAGCAGAAGTACGGTACGAGTACGAAAAAATAACAGAACTGGCAGCCACTAAGTTCCTGAATAATTAATCAAAAAGAGCCAGTAGTACAGTATCTAACTAGTTACAAACAAACACGGTCCAATACATTCTCAAAAAGAATGAAGTGAAGGTGCGAGAAAAAAAAATCAGTTCAGACAGCATGTGTTAGCAGAGAAACCTTTCTAAAAAATACACATCAGAGACCAAGTACAGGGTGAAGCAAACCGTTGAATCCATAAACGAAACAATACAACACTGTTGATTTATAGTATGTGAGTTGTTGCAGTCGGACTCCTGCAGGACTGTAAACTCTGCACTCCAGTGTTTAAGGGAATGCACAACAAATGAAAATGGGAGAATACAATAACATCATGACATATAAACACACACAACGTTAATAAATCAGCGACACACACAGAAGGCCATATGCAAATTGTGCCCACACACATCATTCACCCAAACATTGAGGGGAAACACCCGCCGTCTCAAACGCTGCTGCACTTCTGCTGCAAACTCACAAACTCTCTCTTTTTCTCACTCACACTCACATACAAATATGCACACAGGAAATCAGCTTGAATAAATAAGAGATGGAGTTGTGCTTCACAGCCTAATCTCTAAGGGGGAAAAAAAAAAAAAAAATACTGTTTGCCGCATCGGCAAGGATCAGCCTGGGCAAGTGAGTGGGACACTGCTGGCTTCCAGGAAACCAATTTGTTTGTTTATTGTCTTGGTGTTTTGTCAGTGGTTACAGTTCATTGCAGCCGGTCCATCTTGGGCATGCTCTTTTAAATGGTATCTATAAAACATCGAATGTGCTCTCCCCACATCCTCCTCTCCTGCTCTGTACATGATGGAGCTGCACAGGATCGTCACAATGCTGCATTTCATTCGCTATGGTGGAGCTTTGAATTCCTTTAAACACCCGATGGATTCACCACAGCGGCTCGAGCTGGCGCTTTGAGAGGTGGAACAAACTATGCTTTCTAAACACATTAGCCTATGAACACCGCTGAGCAGCGAATCTCGGGGTGCTGAAATCGGGTGTAATCATGTAGATAGATGGCTGACTTTTTATTGCTCCGCTCAGCCAAATCTGCAGGGCTGGTGGTGAATACAGAGTTTCTGTAATGATGCAATACCCAGGATTTTATGGTTAACTCGTGGTGCTGCAGAGATATGTTCTCCGTGACAAGACAGTGGGCTGTCACATGTATATGTATCTTACATAAACTGACATATTTTTGCATGCCCACACTCCAGGAAACGCAGAAATGTCAGGCTCACGTGGAGACAAGGAGATGCAATGCAGTCTCAACAGGCGATCTTATTGTACAACCACCACAGGCTGTGCAAACCTATACAGATTGTAAAAAAAAACACTAAAGCGCGTCTATTGTTTTGTCTCATGCCTACAAACACAAGGCAGACTCTCATATTATGCCCTATTGATCTGACAGAGTGAGCAGGAAGCTGGCGGAGAACACAAATACTGCCTGGGGTGGCTCCTTAAAACTAGAGACAAGCTTCTTATCCATGGTGTTCTCTTCCTCTGGAAATCACCTGGTGGCTCATGCATATCAAGTACTCTCTCCAAGTCTCTGCCTTCTTCAAGCTCTGCTGTTTGTTGCAGGGTCTGTCTGATGGGTGGCATTTAACACACAAGCTGGAATTGCAAACTAATCTGGCAAGCATTGGCTGGAACTTCAATACGTCTATGAAACCCACTGAACTACTTAGAAACTACTGAGGATCAAGCAACGTCTTGTCATTTGTTTCCATTTTACTGCTTGGGGAGTAAATCTCATCAACATCAGTGGATGCAAAATGAATACACGACTTGAATGCATTTTTATTCCTTTACATTAACCTATTACTTCAACTTGAGGTCTTTTTTTTATTATTATAAAACTAATATGAGTGGAAAAAATGCCGAGATGTTGAAACAGAAAACTGACAATTGGAGTCAAACCATATTGTGATAAATGGATTTATATTTTTAAATTAGGAAATAGCTCTGAGTTTATAAAAATGGATTTGAAAAAAAAAAAAAAAATTCATTTGTACCATACTGTGTGATTATGGCTGGGCAGTAAAGCAATAATTGTTGCAATAATTTTTTATTATATTATATTCTGATAAATTTCCTTGGAAATCAAAAATTATGATCACTATGTAATTTTGTATCATATATCATCAGTTTGTTTTTAGAATTCATTTTGTTTTACAGTGATGAAATACAATTCAATATAAAATCCTGTGTTTTGATGTTTTATTCGTGCATATTTTGACACTGAAGACACATTATTTTGTAATTTTAACCATTTTGAATGTTCAACCTGTACATTTCACTAAATCCAGACTGAACAAAATAACATTTTGGCATTAATTATGATAACCGTATAATGGCAATTACATTTTTTTCGCCTTCAGTTGTATCGATCAGCCCCGTCATAATGCGTACTGTCATTTCTTCTTGTTAAAACGCAAAACTGGTATCACAAAAACTATTAATTAGGAACTACTACTGAAGCTATGGTATCAGTATTGTTACCAGTACTGAGTGATACCAATGCAACAAGTAACCACTGACTTGGAAGCATGTCTGCATCCTCACATCAAGGTGGGGTTATTGTTGCAGGGCATTTACAGATAGAACTTTTTTTTGCCTTTAGCCCGAAATTAAATTCCATTTTTCCACATCTAGCGCTGGAGAGAGCATAAATCTCCTCCAACTTTCCAATGCTAGCGTCAAATACAGTGCAACTGTCACAGGGATCCCATCTCCAGTAATCCCAGGGTGGCCTTTGCTCTGCCTGTCAGCAACACCAACCAATAACACTGCACAATAAAACCCTCCAGAACAACAGTGGGCCGCAGGCAGCTTCAAGGGCTACTGACGGCGATCTATAAAACAATATAATGGGTTGCCTGTCAGTGAGTGTGAAAGGGAAGATCTACGCCTCCTCTGACTCTCTGAGGGGACTTCAATTAATCACAGCAGAATTGTATCACCCCGCAATAGGAGAGTAAGGTTATTACCATCCTGGTATTCCGCAGGATGAAATGCGATGATAGCACTAATTGAGGGGAAAAAAAAAAAAAGCTGACCGCACAATGCTTGTCAAGGGGATGAAGGGCAGATAAAAGAACAGCAAGAGCAAGAATATAGACTGGCACTGGACAGGAAAAAAGGACAAGAAAGTGAAGAGGTGGGGGGGGAGAACGCCGGGGACTTGCAGAAAAGAAATATTCACATTGGTTTGTAAGCATTATCATAAATATCGACGGTACTCTGTGCAAAACAGCTGACAGAAAACACAAGAACCAGATGTCATTATGGGCTCCATCAGTGTGGTCTTGACATCATCCAATAAGATAACAGCCTTGTAGTTTCTGAAGTCACAAGCTCTGATCAAGCAGATTCTTCTTCTTCTCTTTAATATTTTTTCCTGTTTTTTTTTTTTTTTTTTAAGGGAAATCACCTTGATGGAGAACAGGGCCCACAATGTGCTTCAGAGTCATGGTTTGACGTGGTATAGTTATGTTTGAGGTTAATTCACCAAAGGTTTACAGACAGACAGACAGACAGACAGATAGATAAATAGACAGACAGACAGACAGACAGACAAACAGACAGACAGACAGACAGACAGACAGACAGATAGATAGATAGATAGATAGATAGATAGATAGATAGATAGATAGA
>JAPQRQ010000022.1:35254505-35293228 GCA_037367365.1 Apogon talboti
CACACACACACACACACACACACACACACACACACACACACACACACACACACACACACACACACACACAGATAAAACCCCAGGTCAGACTCTACATGGTTAATGCTGCTGTTACATTCACAGGTGTTGAGTGTCTCACCTTGACGATGGCGGCCTCTACGGAACAGTCTGGAACGCCCGGTCTGTCCATCATCCCCGCCGTGAGGTACGCCATGCTCTCCATCACGAAGGCATTCACGGCCATCAGCGCAAACTTCTCCTACAGGAACACACACTTCATCAGGTCTGAGCAGATGCAGAGCTGGAGCTCATTCAAAGAAGGAAGGGTTTAGACCAGAGGAGTCAAACTCATTTTAGTTCAGGGGTCAAATTCAGCCCAATATGGGCCGGAACCAGTAGAATAATAACATAATAATATATGAATAATGTCAACTTCAAACTGTTCTCTACGTTTAAAAGTGAAAAATGTAAAATTACAGTATGAAAATGTTTACATCTACAAACTATGCTTTAAAAAAATGTGAATAACATGAGGAAACATGACATTTCTTAAGAAAAATAAGTGAAATTTTAACAATATTCTGCCTCAGTTTATTATTTACAAATGTGCATTACAACTAACAGATCACAGTGGATCTACAAAGACACAAAAAGTTATTTCTCTTAAGACGTTTGAGGTTCATACTTTTTCAGGTTTGTAAATGTAAACTTTTTTATGTAATTTTACTTTTCTACACTAAGACAAAGAAAAAAAATGTGACATTGTCATTATTTCTAGGTTATTATGATAGTATTTTACTATTGGGCTGAATGTGGAACCTGAACGATTTGGACACATCCTTGATTGTGAACATCTTCAGTGTAATTTTTTCATTTCACAAATTCATCCCATGGGTCAGATGAGACCCTGTGGTGGGCCGGTTTTGGCCCACGGGCCATATGTTTGACACCTGTGGTTTATAATAATAATAATAATAATAATAATAATAATAATAATAATAACTTATATAGCACTAAGGTCGCTTGACCAAGAAAAAAAGGAGGGGGTGAAGGGGAGTTTAGACTGTACCTGGATCATGCCGAATTCACTCAGACTTCTGTTAAACTGCTTCCTGGTGGCGGCGTATTCTGACGTCATCTCTACAGAGAAACCGACACATTCAGTTTAGAGCTGCACACATTAACTTACTGGTTACTGAATGTTGCCTATCAATGCTAAACTCACATGTACAATACTGTGCAAAAGTCTAAGGCCACAACAAGCATAGATGTTTTAACTAACAAGAAAACAACAGAAATATGTGTAAAATGTGGATAACACACGACGCTCCAACCTCCGCTGTTTCACGACATGCTTTATTAAATGAGTACTGACGCAGGATCAGTGTCTGTGGCTGTGGTGTTACCTATCAGCTTTTTGATCATCCCAGCTGAGGAACTGCCCATGCTGAACCTTCCAGAGTTCAGGATGTTCATGGCCACCTGTCCAACACCAAGCACACGGTCAATGGAGAGGAGTCGCAGATCCACACCACACACTGTACCAAGGGGAGGACTGGTTTCCTTTTTATTACCTTGAAGCCACTGCCTACTTCTCCGATAACGTTCTCCACCGGTACTGGGACGTTATCAAAGGCCACCTCACAGGCTGGGACAGAAAAAAAGATTTGAGAATAGATGAAAAAGCCCAAAATGGGATGTTGATTGAATCATTGAGTTAATCCAAAAGGCTGGATGCTGACTGTTGGAGCCCCGAATGCCCAGTTTGTCCTCCGGTTTGCCGCTGGTGATGCCCCCAAAAGCCCTTTCCACGATGAACGCTGATATCTTATCTGCCTTCACGCCGTCTTTAAGCACCTCTGTCCTTGCAAACACCGTCATGATGTCTGCTGTGGCTCCGTTAGAAATCCAAATCTGACAACGTGAGCAGAAAGAGATTACAGCAAATGGAAAACAACAGACGAGGTCACATGATGCAGGTGTGGTTCCTCATCCTCACCTTGGAGCCGTTGATCAGGTAGTGTTTACCGTCTTCTGACAGGGTCGCTCGTGTCTGAATGGACGCCGCGTCACTTCCACTGAAACGAAGCGTAAACCATCATCGTTTCAGTCTTGATTCTTTCTCATTAGCTGACGGGTTTATCTTTCATCATGTTACAGTATGTATTAGCTGTTATCATTCAGTACATAATTAGTGGATGGATGAACTATGACATCATTGATAGGTTGTCATTAACCATCGCCATGTCGGCCTTTTGGAGCCAGAAGTGATCATAATTGGACAAAAGGGGTGGAGCTACAGGAACCCGAGAGCCAAACCATATCAGATCAGATCTCTTCATTAACCTATATACAGTGCAGTTGGACTGGTGAAGACTCACGCTCCTACTTCCACCTCATTGCATTATTTCTGTAGATAACAAAAGCAGTTGCTCTTATACCAGGGGTGTCAAACATACGGCCCGCGGGCCAAAACTGGCTTTCCAACAGGTCCAATCTGGCTCATGGGATGAATTTGTAAAGTCCAAAAATTAGGACATTAACAGTCAAGAGTGTCCCTGAGTCTTGACAAGTAGTTTTGATCTTAAGGGCCGTATTTTTCAGTTCTGGACGCCTGTTATTAAATGTTTGGTGTATTTGTAGACCCACTGTGATGTGTAAATGACAAACTGAGGCATAATATTGTTAAAATTACACAGATTTTTCCCATGAAATTTCTGCTTCATGGATGCTCAGGTTATTCACATCTTTGTAAATGTCAATGTTTACATACTGTAAATTTTTTTGTACTAAAAAAAAAAATCCAATTGGGCTGTATGTGGCCCCTGAACTAAAATGAGTGCGACACCCCTGTTTCATACAAAACTGAAAATATAGAATAACTGCTTACCTTCCAGGTTCTGTCAGACAGAAAGCTGCTATGTGTTCTCCTGAAGCAAGTTTAGGCAGATACTTCTTCTTCTGGGCTTCGTTTCCTGCGATCAGAATACCCTGGACACACAGAGTCAAATCACATAACAAATCACCTTCCACTATTCTGAGGACATTCCTTCAATTCATTTCCCCATGTGTACATCCTCAGCTCCTCTCCTGGTGTCTGAGGCCTTCAGATCTCAGGTCAGATGCTAATGGAGGAGTCAGAGCTACAGGCATTTTAAAAAATGAGACATTTATCCTCAGATAAAATGACGGGTAAATATACAGTAATATGCAAAAGTCTTAGACCACTTTGTTATTTTAGCAAGGTTGAAATGAGCATACGTACTTATTTCTTATTCTCAAAGGGAGGTCACACTGAATACTATCACTGGTTTATAGAAGCATTTGTTTCACTGAAACTTTTGTTTTTCCTGCTGTTCATACGTGACATATATCCAGATTGGATCTTAATACAGAGACTGAGAAATACATATGTGTGGACATTAAACTTTTACTAGACCAGCAAACCTACTGTTGGACTTTTGCACAGTACTATATGTCCCTTATTCTGATAGTTCAACTGCTGTATTTTATCGTCTCATCATAATTAACTATTAATTCAATTCACAATACAGCAAAAAGTGTTATTAGGTGATGGAGGGACGTCATATATTTTTATATCCAAGACACACATTTGACTGAACATTTAGTCGATTAAGATGATTCATGGCAAGGAGTCGAAGAGGCACAATATAGAAATGAGAAGAGCCTTGTGTGACAAATACTAGATATTCATTTTTACCTTTAGTCCGATGGCCTGATGCGCAGCCAGTGTTACAGCAATAGAGCCGTCCAAGGCAGTGATCTCTGCCAGTCGAGCATACACGGTGTTGGACAGTCCAAGACCCCCTGAAAGGAAGACATCTGCTTCATTATTGGTTTATTTCACGTTACAAAAACTATATTTCATGCATTTTTATGTCTCAGGCTGATTTTAGCCACAGCGCTACATCTTAGGTCAGAGTTGCACCTGGTTCCTTCTCTACGTATTCAATCATGTAGTAGTAAATAGTGTGTAACCTTATGTAATGTCACTACTTAATTTCTGAAATTATGGGAACCTTTTTAAGAGTCACAGTAGAAAAACTATTGCTTCGAAGTGTGCAAATGTTCAGGACTGTGCTAACCAACTAGCATATTCGACAAAGGCTCAAAATTATGTAAAAGATGTCGATACTGAAAAAACTCCTGTAGCATGAGAGGGAGCAAAGACAAGAACACAGGCTTCAGTGGCGTAATGAAAATGTTCAATCAAGATTTTATAAATTCTGCTAACAAACACAGGATCTGCATGCTTTAATAGTTTGAAAATTTGTTTTTTGATTCAGGGTTTCAGTGGAATGATCCAGATGTACGGAATAGACCCAGCAATGCAAGAACATCCCATAAAAAGAAATAAAAAATGTATCTGAAAAATTGTTGCATTATGCTTCTTCCAATCAAGGCAATTCTTTAATGTACAAAAGCTAGATCTTTTACTCTCCTGGGTCCCATCTTAAATAGCTGTGAGTATAAATATTTTCACATTCATGATGTACACTGTCTACGCCTGAAAAACTACCAATCTGACGCCACTTCTCATGATTGAACCCATGAAAACAGTGACATGCAGACAGGCTTCAAGCTTTTATCTGAAAGGGATGCACCTCTGGTTCTTAATGACCTCAAGTCAAAGTTGAGGCCGGATATACTCACCGTACTCTTCAGGGACCTGCATCCCAAACAGCCCCAACTCTTTTAACCCATTCATTGTCTCAGGAGGGATTTTTGCTTCTTGGTCAATTCTGGCAGAGTCAACTGAAAAACAAAACAAAACAAAACAAAAGTCAATTTTATAATTACTTTCTGAATAGATAAATTTACAGTCACAGTTATCAAGCTTTTTTTGGTTCAACACCAACTGCGGTCATCTGCATATACAAGATCAGTATTAGGACTAATGGTCAAATTAAGTGACTAATTAATGGATGTAATGAGTTGATTTGGACTCACCTTCTTCAGCAAAGAATTTCTCCACCGGTGCGACAAGCTGCTGGATTTCTTCGGCTTCTTCATTTCCAACTTCTGGATAGGGGAACACCTCATCCTGGAGGACAACAGCTGTTACTGAATGTTTAACATGCAACTTTGTTTTGTATACAGTAAGAATGAATTAATATGCTCTACTTCTGAACTCAGCAGTTTTTGTAGTACTTTAATAGTACATGTATATTTAATATTTTATCTTGTAACTTTTGGACATTGCTTACATTTTTCAGTATTTTGTGTGATATTTTGTACAGTCCTTTTTGCACTACGTGTTTTTGCTGCTAAACAAATTGTCATTGTTCCTGTGACAGTGACAATAAAGATCGATTCTAATCTACACGAGTGTGTGCAGGCAAAGGACTGGTACGATATACATCGACATTCAAAGGCATCTAAAAAATGAAAATGATCTACAACAGATAAAAATGTAAAGAGTTGAATGGTTCTATGTCAAGTTAATTCAGCACACATGTTGCAGATTACTCTAATCTGTCTTAGATGCTGCAGATCCTGACTGTTCACACATCAAAACACTAAACAAGAAAATAGCTTTCAAAGGAATGGTGAATCAGTTCCAAAAAGCAGCTAAGTCACTCTGGAGACAAGACGTGGAACAACATTTTACTAAGACGCTTAATGTTGGTTTCATGTTTCATTTGTCACTATGTGTGCATATGACCTGTGGAACAGATTTAACATTGACAGCCCTTCGTGATTAGTGACTGACACCAACAGTAGCTTTTTGGTGTTTTAAGACATGTTGTCTGATTGAGATGGAAACAGTGTTTGGATCTTTTACTTTGTCACTGTAGTTGGACAAAACAGTTAACATTCTGCCTGAAAAGATAACGACGAAAATGAGTGAAAGGGAAAAAAATCCCTGCACCAGGGAAAATACAAACACATTAGGTTGTAACCCAAGCTATTTGACATAGCAGCACTAAGTTCCTAAATGACAATTAAGCTTCGTGTGTACATTCGTGAATATTTGCAGTTATAACACAGGACAGTGAACGCAACACTTCAACGAACAAATATTCATATCTAGACTAAGATGTAACTTCACTAAAAGGCAGAGAAGAAATTATAGCTACTGTTCACACTCTTCATAGTGACGTAACTCCTGTGTTACCTTGTTCACCTGACCCAAGAACAGACTCTTGGCGTACGCCAGATTCCTGGAGTGGGTTCTGATGGACCTTCGCTGCTGGAGCCGCAGAACGTCTCTCCCCGTTGGCTTTGGGTTACAGACGAGGAGCCGCTGACCGACCTGGACCGACTTTTTAGACAAGACGATAATTCTGTTGACGTTCATCATTGTTCTTATATTTAACCCAGAGACTGTAAACATCCCCTGGATTGACGCCGCGAACTACCCACCTTTCACCTATTTCAAGTCGCACGATTATGACGTACACAGGCGGTGACTTCATGAACCCTCGAAACTAAACTAACCAGATTGCTCATCTCAGGACATTACGTATTACCTACTGTCTATTAATATTACTTTGTTTTCCTGTAAATACTATTTTTAATGTTAATAATACACTGAGTTAAATACAAAATGTTTAAAATGTAAAAAATGTAAAATAAAATGTTTTTTGTTCGTTAATTGTATTTGTTTTTAATGTTATAGCCACCAGGAGAGAAAGTCTGTGATGAATGTCTGTCATTAGGGTCTAGGGTATATTAGTATTAAAAATACTAATATAATATATATATAAATACATATACGAAAATATAAATGAAATGATACAATTGAATAAATATAACTATTCAACCCCCCCCCCCTTTTTTTTAAAAATGTATTTGTCATTATATTTTAGCATGACTTCGATGTTTTCTTACTCAGAGTAGATTTCTTTTCATTTTTCCGACAGCATCTTGAACATAGCATTCCAGCATAGTATTACTGCAGTCTGGTCACTAGATGACGCTGTGCACAAAGGAATGAGGCTACGATTATGAAAGCAATTTCATTAAATTGGTTTAAAAGTGAAAACTTTATTTTCGAAACTATAATCAATAAAGAATAATTTGAAGTTCACAAAACTGAGCAAACTCAGTGAAATAGAAATGTTGGCTGATCACAGTATACTCAAAAATAAAACAGCTAATTCATCAGATACATTCTTTACTGTCAGTAAATAATTAGATATCACAGAGTGAGCAGTAAACCAGGTTTACGGCATTGTAAAACTGACACTAGACTGAATTAATACTTAGTAAATAAACAGAGGCAATATTTGCATATTACAACAGGCTGAAAGGTTTTAAAAATTCGAAATCTGAAAATTTTATTTAACATATTTAAATAATGTATAGATTAAATTCTAAACAATCTGTAGAAGAAAATTGATATAGTAATGATGAAAATGAGCAAGTATGGGAATATATTAATTTTAGTTACTGTTGTGCTAATAATTTTCCATTTATTACAAAATGTCCTCATGATACACTTGAGTGTCAGTTTATTAGATGAATTGAATAATAATCTTTTTTTCAGTTATAATTTCCTGACAAATTGGTAAAATGATAAAGAATTCCATAGCTAAATCTTAAGGTCCGAGGACTTGATAAATCTAAGTTAATTTTTGTGTTATATTTAGTACATGTGACCAAATCTAAGACATTTGATCAAGTTTTTAAAACACATTTCAGTGGTTTTTAAACGTCACATCTACTCAGTGACGTCAGACTTCGATGCAATCACATGTTTTTCAGTGAGAGGAAATGATCTCCAGAGTCGGTCCCTCCCCTTCGCATCGTGACGTCGTCCTTCTCTCTCAGGGATGAGGCCTTTAAAGCTGCATCTATTTTTAGCTCCCACCTCAAGGTCCAGACAAACAGGCCGGATAAACTGTCAGTCAGACCACCTGCCACAGCCGGGCATCCAGCCAGGCACGCTCACTGTGGAAGAATGAAAACAGAATGGGCGTTCTGCCGTTTTGACCTTCATCAGCTGTTACAACATTTGACTCAGATTCACACAAAGGCCTGACTGTCCATAAAGGAGGCCGTCATTGTTGGACAGCACAGGCTGGAGTTAAATATAAGCGGATCTGGACTCTGAGGTCATGTCTTTGGTTTGGTGGATTGTGGAGGTTTCCAGCACAGATATTATGTAACAGTAGAAATACATATATATACTTATATGGGTTTATATTTAGCACATATGTAGTGGAATATGATGTAGAATTATAATAAATGATCATTATCATATTGATTGATATAGACATTTGTATTAACATTGATTGATATAGTTTGTGTGGTTTTGTAATAAAGGGGTGGTATTAAAGAAGTGTTTAGTTCTTCTCAGTTGTATTAAGTTTTTCTTTTGAATAATAGTATAAATGTCTTTCTTTTTTTTGTTTTGGTTGTCATTTACTTTTTTGGTGGTTGTATTGTGCTTTTTATATGTCCAAAATAAAAAAATCATTCATTCATTAATTCATTCAACAAAAACAACCCAGCAATGACATCAAAACTCATCGCAGCCTGGGTTTGATGAGGACAGATTTATGACATAACACTTGAGCTGAGGGTCATTGAAGATGTGGAGTTTGAGCCACGCGACAGGAGGGTTTCAATGACTGAATGTATGGGCTTTGAATTATGGGAAATGTAGCAGACTGTTTTTGGAGACCGATACTGACGACTGTAACTGTAATAGTTTGTAGTAGATGAATGGAGGCGTACTGAGAGACGACACTGACAGAACATTAAACTGAATATCCTCCTTTAGTTCTATCTCAGCTCATGTACTGGGTTAACTTACATTTTAGGACCAAGATTACACAGTCCTTCATCTCCAAAACTCTAGACATCTCTTTTTATATTTAATTTTTTCCTCTTTAGTTATGTGATCATTATCATTCATCAGAAGCAAAAACATGAAAAATTTACTGCAATTTAATAATTACCACAATAACAAGTGAAATACTGATTTAAAGTAATTCAGTCTGAAGTGTTGTGACCTGTTTGACACAGGGCTGGGAAATATATTGAATTAATTCAATAAAATCAAGGTTTTTCTCTCTGAAAACTGTGAAAATGGACTAAGTGTTCTTCATCTTTTTGCTCAACAAAACATAAAATTGCAGGTTATTTGCTTCTTGAATTATATTGATTATGAATATTTGTCCTGTTGAGTTTAACAGTTTTAGTACAGAAAGAGTGTTCTTGAATAGTGTTTTGTCTTCAGTTAATGCATCCAGAAAACAAACCATTAAAACATACATCTATAACCTTGAAACAGTTTTTAAAAATCAAGGTTATAGGAAAATTAAGGAACATTTTTGGCCTAATGCTTCTATGATAAACAAGACAAACATGGGTTTACTCATTTCTGCATTGTCCTCCCATTACAAATAAATGAGACATTTTACATTATGTGTGATTTTTAAAGTAAAATAAGCTTCACTTTTTATTGTCATCGTATGGAAATTCAACTGTAAGCTGCAGCTGAAGGTGTGGATGTGAACCAGTATCATGACACCGACTGGAGAATTAACCTAGCATACAAGTTATAGATAACTGTACATTCATTTTAGGTGACTGTAAATGTCTGATGTATAGGACATACATAAAACATATGACATTACTAAGTTAGCTTTTTTACAATCCTTATTACTTTTTCTTTGTGATTTCTCAGTGTGTGACAACTATAAAATATTCCAACAAATGTGTTCTAAAGCTTTTGATCTTGACAGTTTCGAGGTAACTAGGGTGTTTCTTAACACGTTGTCTTAGTGTTACGGTATATTGAGTCATTTTCTTTCTTCTTCAAACTTTTTTTTTTCTTTTTTTTCTTTTAACTGTTGACACATGTTCTTAAACGACGTACTGTTTCTGTTTTTCCTCTGGGTAATCTGAACAGCCCTGTGTTATGTGGATGTGTTGTGATGCTGCCCATATGTCGGGTGAAGGTCAGACAGGCTGTAAACCTTGTATTCAGATAAATATTTCAGCAGTAACCGAACCAGGAGGAGGAATTTCTCATTTTAACTGGCTCCTTTCTCAGGTGCACCTCACTCTGATATTTCCACTGAGATCAAGAAATCCTCCCATAAAGCAGGCATCCTTGGAGACGACTCAGGTTTTACAGTATATTATTTTATTTTGCGTTCTCAACATCGTCACAGTACTAGTTTTACATCAATAGGGTTTTGTCTACTTAGAAACAGAATGCATAATAAAATAACTGCACTCCTCCCTCCCCTTTGACTTCAGAAATGGGCTGTGAACGTGAAACACGAGCGTCAGAGTCAGAAGCAGAGTTCACCGTGGAACAGTTGGCTTGTTCATCTCTAGGTCCTATGATAATAAAATCCATGATTATGTAAATATCAGAGGGGAGCAGGAACGCACCTTCAATGTAACTGCAGACATTGAGTAGTAATAATAATAATTTACAGACTATTTACATATGTTCTTTCGTTCATCGTCTCTTCAGCGCACGCCCGCCCGCCCTTCAAACCCGCATCACTTCTCCATCTTACATTAGATTTCCCCAGATGGGTTTCTATTTACACTCAGCAGTACACTGCCATGTCTTTATACTGTACAATGGAAACAGAGGTGAAATGCATGCTGGAGGATGACACAGCTTTTAAAGTGAAAAATAAAAGAACACACGCTAGCAGGCTGGAAGTCATCTAAATGTAAACAAGCATCAGTCAGAGAAATCAAAACTACACCGAAGGGTTCGGGTCTAGGCAAGCCCGCCGCTTGGTAGAATAACACTTACAAAAAAAAAAACAAAAACAAAAAAAAAGTAAAGAAAAACACAGTAGGCATCAATGGCATGCAACAAAGCACCTCACATGGAGTCTGGGCAGATTGTACAATGATCGTTGAATTAACTGGATGGTTTGGAAGCAGTCGGACAAGTGGTCATCTACAGGGTTGTGATCGATCGAATCAATCTGGTCCCAATTGATTAGATGGAGGTCACATTGTGGTTTCCAGTGAACCTGACATTAAGTTTACTGAATGAAGAGGTGTTGGACAGATTTTAGATTAGCATAAATAAAACCGCAGAGATAGATTTTCAATGATGAGGGATGTCATACAAACATTATCATTTTCTAAAAAGCCACTATTGACGTAGAAGTTCTATCTATCAAATGGCTTTATCAGTGGTTTCATGAATATCTGTGCACTATAGAGCAGTAATAAGCCTTAATGACATTTTTAACAGTGTAGTGTGGTTGTAGTTGGTGTTATCCTGTGTTGAGGAAAACCAACCATAAAGAGTGGATGAACACACTGAGGCTATGTTTTTTTTTTTTTTTTGTTTTTTTTTTGAGACCCAAGTGTCATGTTTGGATAAGAGGATGGAGCTGGAGAAGGGTGAGGGATGAAACTCCCCACGTTAATGATGACTTACCCAAAGCAAACATGCTCTTAATTATTCTAAACTGTAAAGCTTGATACAACTGCAATGGATGAATTATACTAAATCTAATCACACCCTCATACATTTGTCATGAACAGGGAAATTAGTTTCAGGGCCCAAAGTTAATTTGTCTAGCAGACAGTCTATGAAGGGCTGTCTCTATGGAGTGGCCATTTGAGGAACTTCAGGTTTTGGCACTTGGCGTCGACGTCGTTGTTGTTGATTATCCCAAACCACTAAAATCACTAAAGCATAGTTTAAGCACAGCCACAGTCTTTCACTCTTTCCATACCTGAAAGTATAAAGGAACTACCCCAAAAAATGCATTTATGGCTTATTATTGACCTATAGAGCTTTAGTTAATACCTACTTTATGAACCTTTAAGGATTTATTTATTACAGATCTCTACGTGTAAGTTAAGGGCGAATACTAGCTCTCTAACACATTAGGTGAGGATTTATTAACTATTACTTATAAAACCTTTATCAGGGGAGCCTTAAAAATGGTACCTTGACAACCTGAAACCTGAGGAAAGAGCTATTTAAGAATACTGACCTACCGGATATTACTAGACAACAGTAATGTGTAAGCTGTTCAGTAATACGGATAATAAATATGGAGATAAGAGTTTCAGAATAGTCCCTGTTCTTCATCATTTAGTCCAGATTTATCTCAAAGACCTTCCTGTCACAGCTGTGATACCATCCAGACTCAGTTCCGTTAAGATCCGGACCGACTGCTACTGTACGTGGATCGGGAACAGATATAGATCGAGTTCAAATACATACATAGTTGACTTCATTTAGCTGTAGTTGAAGCTATTCTACCATTCATCGTCAACAACTGTAACACTGATACAGTTTGGGAATACACAATAGTTAGAAAATAGCCTCAAAATACATTGTTACATGCAGTTCTCGTTGACATTCTATCAGTGCTGAAGGTCCAGTTCCTCCAAATCCATGTGGATACTTCACTGAAACATTGAGGAAGAAGTGACGGAAGGAAATCAGGAAAAATGAGACAAAACTGACGGAACTAATCAAAAATGGGACAACCATCAGATTGAAATTGCTCTTAGACAAAAAAAAAGAAAAAAAAAAATACATATTGCACATACAAATCAATCCATTTCTTAGTCCTCAAGCAGATACAGACTATATATCAACTAAGTAAAACATGTGCTGTGTCTATCGCTGACAGAATACGCTCCAACACACCGACCCGCCATCATCCCCTCGCCGTAGACACCGTGCAACAGAACGGCCCGGAACTCCACCCCGCCGTCCACACATAGAATATGTCAGAACAGTGTATGATATAAAACTGCCATTTGTGGTGAGTGAAGCAGAAGAGGCCGTCACCGTCACAGAATGATAATTATTGATTTTTGTACTGTCCCTCCGATCGAGGGGGTACACAGCTCAGAAGAGACGCACAGTGAACCCGAGGAGGGCCCGTCCGTCCAACACTCAGCCAGCTGAGAGCCTCCGCGTCCACACAGACACAGTCATGTAGCCGGACGCCTTCTCACAGTCCACCACACCTCCTCCACCTCCTCCAGAAGAATCCCACCAGGTCGCAGTACCACACACACAGAGCGTTTCGGATTATTCGCTGTAAAAATACTTATAAAAATAAAATGATGGCGGACGAGCAGCCGGCGCTGAGGGGCGGACATTCAGATGGATCTGTTTGCTCAGTAGTGGTCGCCGTGGTTTCCTTTTCCACAGTAGGAGGAACGACTCCACAACAGGTGCAGCGGATGACACCGTGTGCCTTCAACCTTTTCCACACAACTCAAAGGCAACCATTTCCACTCGTAACCCCGCCCACTGGACTACCTAACTAATACAAGCGTCCACTGATTCTCAACAGTGAAACTACTATGTGCGAGTACAATACTGAGATCTTTAATTGATGCCATTAGTTCCATAATAATAATTTGAATAATAACAGTTGATATTATTTTACAAAATACTATGCACAATATACATAAAGCAATTTTTGTGACTAAATCAGTAAATGCTTCAATAATTGGCACATTTATCACTGCTAACAGAGATATCACAGTGCACTGTGAGCTACAGCTACATTAAATACTTGAACAGCTACTGCTGAGGCTGTCTGTCTGTTCAGTAAAACCATCCTCACACTACATTTGTAGACGTTTATTCACTTAAAATACTAATGAGTAAGATATTTGATCCTTTAATTTACTGAGGAGGAACAGTAGTTGTGGTCTTTGTGCATGCTATAGCTTTGCTGTCTGTCGCTCTTGAAGCAACCAGAAAAGATTTATAACCTGAAATGAAATGAAAAGGGGGGAAACGTTCAAATAACTGCCCTGGCCATGAGTGGAACAAAAAAAAACAAAAAAAAAACTGAGGGAGGCACTGGATCTCGTCTGGCTTCGACTCCCCAGAGACCAGCGATGCACAGTGCAACCGTCTCGTCAGAGTGAAATTAAAGTTCAGTCAGAGACAGACTGGCTCCGCTTCAGTTCACACCACCGTGCTGATGCCGCTGTGCTTGGGCTTGGTGCTGCTGGAGGCCTGGGGGGGCACCGATGGCGGGCCGTGGTGGTGCGAGCCGTGCGGTGGGTGGGAGGGGTGTGCTGGGTGGCTCCCGTGGCCGCCGTGCTGCGCATGAGGGTGAGGCGGGAAGGGCGGCTGAGAAGAAGGCGGGTGGAACTGGTGGGGAGGGTGCTGCAGGTGGGCGGGCGGGTGGTAGTGGTGATGGTGGTGGTAAGGCGGCGGGTTCTGGGTCATGTGGCAGAACTGAGCGTGGTGCGGGTGCATGGGGCCCGGCGTGTCCGTCTCCACTCGGGCCGTGTGGTGCAGGTTGGCTGGGTGCGGGGTGTGGGAGATGAGGGTGGGGTGCGGCTGCGGCGGCGTGGGGCTCGGGGACTTCACCCTCCTGGTGCCAAACAGAGATCCCAGCAATGAGGAGGAGTTGGGCAGAGACTGGCCGCTGTGGCGCGAGGGACAGTCTCGACTGGACGGAGTTCTCCGCCGCATGTGAGGACTGCTAATGATGGAGCCCTGCAAGAGAGAGGCCAGTCAGACACAACACAAACCCAAACCCAAACCCACCGTAGTGCACCGGGCCTGTGTGTCCGTCCAATGGGAGGAGACAGAGGACAGTCAAGGCAGATGTGTGTGGATTCGGTGCATTACTTCTACACAATAAACTCAAAGCACCGCCCCTAAGGAGCTGATCTCCTGTGAAAACACGGTTTGGTTTGCAATTTGAAAACATGGTTGACAAATAATGATCATAATTGGAAAATAGATTTTTAGAAAGGATTAAAATAGGTGTGGTTGTTGTATGAACAAGTGAATGTAAAATGGTGGTCAGTGAGGTGACGATTCAGAAGAAGGTGGATATGGTATAACAGCAAACTCTACCGACATGTAAGAATGTGTGTATCCTGTTTCAAAGCGAAGGTACATCGTTATTTTTTGAATTTCATGATCATTTCTTAATCCTAACCACATAGTTTTTGTGCCAAAACTGACCTCTACTGTGTGTCTTTTGACCATAACCATAGTCATGTCACTTTAGCCTTTACCACACTTACTACACCAATACAGAACAACAGTGATGTTTATATTCTGAGTGTTATGACTAGTATTTTCTCTTTCATTTAGGAAGAGTGTGGAAATCAGCTTTGTACCTGCTGTTGTTGTCTGTTGGACATTACACATGTTATATTTTGGGCTGTTGTAGATTAATATCACTGATTACGGCATTTACTTTGTAGCTGTGAAAAATGAGTGTTACATAGATGACATTCACAGAAGGTTGAACTGAACAGAAAACTAATGACACACTTGTACACGTTAGTTTTTTGTTATAGACTATTTTAGGATATGTAGTCTGGTATCGTTTTTTGGTACTTGACATTCTGTGGTTGTTTCTGCTTTGTATTTGCATTCATTTGTTAAGACCAAGACTGTGTCACAAGTAACAAGGCATTTGTAAAACAGCGTAACTTTTGCCATACCCACTGGTTTTAGGATTCTGCCGGTTGACTTCTCCTCTCTGCTGCTCTGACTGCAGCCCTTTTCAACTCTCATCTGACCAGTACTGCCTTGTGGAAAAGCAGCTCCATTTCTTTTCTGGTTCAGCGCCTTTGTTTGTCTACCCATGCTAACATCTCACAGTCGACTCTCTCATAATGGCTTTGGAGGCTCGCTTTGCAGAGTCTGTCAGAGCCTACAGCATCTGAACTGTCATGACGGCTTCAAAGTCAGCAAATTCCCCCTCTGACTGCTGCTGTGAGCTTCTGTCATTCCTACTGTATATCTAATTCCTAAGGTATCCTCCTTAATTTTCATATCCTCGCGCTTTAAAGTCTTTATAAAACAACAAGAAGCAGCAGCATGTAAACACACATTGGTATGCAGTGGAGCTTTGAACTGAAAAAGTCAGTTTCGCTCAAAGTGCAAACCTGTGTCAGCTGATAAGTGTTGATGTTTCTAAAACTCCCACTTAGCACGACAAACAAAAAACCTTCATAGGATTTTTTTTTTTTTAGAAGACAGTAACAGAACAGTCCCAGAATAATAAGACACAAAGCAACCAAAACAAATGTCTACGCTACACAAATGAAGCATATCGTCCAGAGCCATGCAAAACATGCAAGCTAAGCTATTAACAGACGGCTTAGCAAATCAAAAATACCACAGTATTTAATACGGAAACTTCATGCTTGGAATCATGATAAGGATTAAGGATTAATTCACTTGAGTGGCAAACTGTTTTCAAGGTCAATGGAAACTTTTTGGTTGAATCTGCCATTGACTACATCTGTTATTACCATGAAAATACATTTATTTTATATAACTAAAAAGAGAGTCTATTGGGACAGGTATTGTGAATGCATATGCATTTAATCTGAAGTTCTTATAAATGTTGATGGATTCAGAAATAAGTGCTACGCTGTTCTAGGAAGCTGGAGGTTAGACAGGCTTTCCTTATCTTTTCAGAGTCCTGTGGAGAACAATACAGTTATATGTTGTGCTAATGCTTCTGTGTTAGTGTTAAAATGTCACATTAACACTAAAGAACTGAAAAAATAGGCATATGATATGAGTAGCGGACAGTTACGGGCTGCCACTGGACTTGACTATATAAGATTCCCTCAACTTCTGTTTTTAGACGGAACAGGAAAATACGAAAAAGCAAATAATATTTTGCTTGCCTCCTCACTGACACTTTCGGGAAGAAGGTGAGAATCTCATGTCAGAGGCAGGAGTCATAGAAAGGATAAGTCAATCTTCTCGAACTGTCATGCAAGACCAACTGACAAAGTGCAAAAAAAACACAGAACAAAAGTCAGGAAATGGCTAAAAATCCAACCCACTACTCAGAAGCGGATTGACTCACAGGTGAGAGTCTAAAGGACAGAGCGTCAGGTGTTTTATTAGTCAGGTCATGCTGTGTTCATGGAGGGTTAACTTGGGCCGCAGACTTTCATTCCTGTTCAGCCCAACGCATGCATAGTGACCAAAGTGCTCACAACAAAAACACTACTAAAACAGAAAAAAAAGGCTGGTCAAACTACACAGAACACAAAAACAGAGACTAGCGTGCTCAGAGTGGACAACATCAATTCAGAGGTCAGCTCTGCATTGATTTGCGTCCTACTTACTTCCATATTGCTGTCTAGTGATCCTGCACTGCTGCGTCTCCCACGCTTGCCTGCCCAGAACATGTAACATGACAGATTAGACATGCCTTTTTAACACATGGAGGTCAATACATGCCTTCTGCCTAGAACGGGGAACGCTAGCACCCTAAGGTGGCAGGGTGGCACAAGACGACCTAGGGCAGACCTACCAGACTGGAGGAGGAGGGAGACTGGAGGAGGCCAGGGGATGCAAAACACAGCTATCCTCTACACACTCAGCCGCTAGGATAACACAAGTGTCGAGGTGTGTGTGTGTGTATATACAGTATATACGCAGCAGCTAGAGGCATAGCTGACACCACAAACCACACCGAGAAAAAAAGCAAAACTAACTAAACCCTGGTTGCGTTGAACATACAACATGTAACTTCCGTCACCTGGCTCTCTCAATCAAACTAATAATAAAAGACATAGTGTTCATAAGGGTGTGAAGCACTGTGGGATCATGGGAGTTGTTTTCGCCATCATATCTATGTGATGTGAGTCAGGCGTGTTTATAGATGAGGTATTGAACTAAAGCTCCATTCAACCTTACATTTAGTCACGTATTTGCAGTGTGAGGCATTGACAGGGGATCAAACTAAATAATATGATGTTGTATAATTTAATATAATATAAACACACAAGTAAACAACCTGTATAGCACAGGCCTTGTCGTTTTTATGTATTTCAGTGCAGATATGTTGAACATTAGGACAAATCGTTGCTAGATAGTTAACTGTTGATTCTCAGTTGCCTGAATATTCCTGAAGCTACTGTGGATTGATTAGGTTCAGAATTTTGGTTGGCCATCTTGGACTGTCACTGCCTCTATGATATAATTTCCCACACATCTGCTTTCTTAAATTCATTACAACCTGCAGTGGATTTGCTTTCCAGACAACAGTCAGACCATGTTGTCTGTATCCCCTTTACTGACTGTCTGTATTTTCATTTTTTCCCTCTTGCTAGTAGAGCACCACTGTGACCCCCTGTTTTTCTTTTGTCAGCATTACATTTAATTACATTTAATGCTCCCAGTGCACAGTGTGACCATTCATGTTGCATCTGGATGGCTAATCCATACAACAAGAAGGTCATTTTCCAATTAAAACGGTGTGGTAGAAGATAAAGCAATATTCCAGATATAAATGGATGGTTCCTGATACGTCGTTGTCACAGACCGGCTGTAATTCCATGTGTCCGATAACTTGACCTTGTCTGAACCTGCTGCCGAGGTCACTGAGTGTGTGGACGAGCCCTGCGGTGTGGAGGCCACTCTCTGAGCCCTGCCTGAATCAACTGCACAACATTAATTCCTCTTACCGCTAAGACGCTCAAATTGATCACGCTGACCTACATAGTGCCGCCTCCTCCCCTGCCAGTGATGCAGGATTATTAGTGATAGCCTCCACTAAATTACACCTGTGTCCATTAGCAAACACACCCATCTCTATCGCTTTGCTTCAGTAAATTCATGGCTCAGGGACTGTGTTAACTAACACCCTCCATTGGCCAACTGACTACAAGCCAAAACCTGGACAGGAAATGGAAAATGGCTCCTTGTGGGTTTCCAATCAACACTTCCATGCCAGCTACCAGCTGCAGGATGCAATCTACTCTGTCTAGCAGGTGGATAAGACACGACAAAAGGTAGCCATGGCAACCTCAGACTGTACCTGCGTCTGAGAGGTCACGTAGAGAACTGCTGAGGGCGCTCCTCTTCAGACCTTCACCGATGGCGTAGCTGTCGTCGAGGCTGGCTCGGCTCAGGTTGCCGTTCCCCGTCTCCTTCTTCAACCCTGAACCTTGGGACATACTGGGTCTCACCACTCCCTTCTGCTTTTCAAGTTCAGCTGAGAAGAGAAGAAGACGCCCGTGAAACACAAAAACCAAACAGCAGAAAACCAGTCGACTCTGGTGTCGTCGTGGTACAAACATCAAACTTTTGCTCACATTCTATCCGGTACTTCTCCATCTCCTGGACTTCAGCGATGGATTCTCGCAAATCATCAGTAAACTTTTTGCGGTCCTGAGGGTTGGGTGCATTGAAGTTGATGAGGACTTTGATGTCCGCTCCAGGGATAGCCGACGTCAGACGGACTCCATTGGGATAATCTAAACGGTGATGATATCAAGACGTTGACATGCACTGATACAGAATAAGGGACTTTACAGTAATTGTCTTAATGACCGTTGGCCGAAATTAACCCTCCATTTTTATCTTTTGAATGACCAAGCTGAGGGGCATCTTTAGTACTGTTTTAACCCTTCAACAATTTGGCAACAATGTCAAGTTTACACAGCAAAATCACCAAATATAAATGTGGAAACGTTTTTGGACAACATTAAAATTTTAGACAATCTCAAACATTATCATGAAGTATTTGTGTTCCAAAAGGTGTGACAACATCAGACAGACACAAACAAATAGTTTGGTTTTTTTTGTTTTTTTTGGTTTATTGTTAACAAGAAAAAAAGAATAAAATTTAATCTTGACAGTTTCAACATGTAATGTTCTGGATGTGTTTCATTATCCCGCTGAAACATCCAGTTTGCAGAATGGAACATGTGGGTTTTGATGATGGAACAATACTTGGCAGAGTTTAGGAGTGATTCTTAACACAATACATCACAAATGCATTGGGTGTCCACCACTGGATATGAAAATCTTTTATTTTTCCACTTCTCTCACTTTTGAATGTGTAATAAATTCAATGCCATGAATGAAAATATGCAGCCAATTTGTCATGTGTAGCCCCTTGTGTGATATTTTTATCAAGCAATTCCAGACATTTTAAAATTGGTTTAAAGCACATAGACACTTTCAGAAATATCCAGGGACTTACACTGATTCTCGAAGAGCAGCACTTGCATGCCATAGAGTGAAAACGACTGGCGGAAGCTGTAGGTGACAGAGTTTTTCTTCTTCTGGAAAATTTTAGTAACCTACGAACAAAAGCAAGAGGACATAACCCTACTTTAGTCACTTTCAGCGGCCAAAGCGTGTGATTTTTAATTGGCCAGAAGAACAATATGACCCATACCACCAGCAGGTCATTAAAGAGGAAGATCTCCCTTTGGTGTAGGCCCAGCTTTTGTGGTTTGTTGGGATCGGGCACTTCAAAGAGTCTGCAGTAACAGACCAGCCTCCGGTGGGGTAGTGATAGTACCTGCACAAACACAACACCACCCTGTTCAAGTCATCTGTGTGTTGGCTCATTGTAGAGACACTAAGAATATCACTTGAATGGAACTGGAATATAAAGAGTGATACTTACGCAGCCCAGCCCGTGGTGTAGAGAGCCGATCTGAAGGAGATAAAATAAGAGAAGATGCAATGTATTTTAATATTCTTGCAGTGATGTTTCGATTAGGAAGATGCAACCAACATAAATGCAATACAAATACATGCAGTACTGTGTAAAAGTCCTAGGCCAACATTAGGTTTCTTAGTTTATTAAAGTTGACCAAAAGTGCATTTCTCAGTCTCTGTATTAAGATCCAATCTGGATATACATGAAATATGTACAGCAGGAAAAACTAAAGTTCCAAGGTAAAACCAGCTTCTATAGACTAAAGTGATAGTATTTAGTGCGACTTAACCATTTTGTTCAGACAAGATGAGATTTATGACATTCATTTTCAGATGTTTTATACCAGGTTACATGTCAATCACACGTTAGATGTTTGTGTTGCTTCTTATCATGGGTTCAATAAATAATTACTTGAACCTTTACATCCCATTTAGTTCAGTTTTGTTTGTCTCTTTTAAGACTGTGCACATATTCCCTGTAATATTTTGTTGTATCTGAAGAAAAGAGAATGAGAAATAAATATGTATGTTCAATTGAAACCTGCAAAAAAAACAAAGCATAAGACTTTTGCACAGTACTATAAAACAGAGCAGACATTTAAAAAATAGGGCTTCTGCATCAGAGGCAATAAAACTCTAGATAATTAGTCAAAAACATTTTGATCAGGCGTGCTGTCAAACACTATTAATATTGATTTTAAAGGGCTTGAGTACCAGAATAACTAAAGTATTTGACAGAGAGTTTTGCATCATTGGTTGTTTGCGTCATTGATGTTGCTCTAGGTTGTGAGAACTTCTGTTAGTACACTTTAACCTGAATTTGTGTAACATGTTGTTGTGTAACAAAGTCACAATGACTGAAAATCTATTCAAATTGCATTCAGATGCTGACGGCTGCAGTTTGTGCATTAATTCTCGGTTTACACAGATGCTTTGCCAAAGAAACAGCCTAAAAAAATGTCCCTCAGGCCTGGAACTCAAACCATTTTCTAAACTTCCCCCAAAATTGAATTAATTAGTATTATAAATGTGTAATAACTAGTTGATTACTCCGTAGAACAAAGGACTAAATACAGAGACCTAAAAACAGATCAATCTGAAAACCCAGAGATATCTGAGGTAGACGTCGGTGAATAGGGACCCACATCTGAGTCCAGTCTCCATAGGGAGAAAAGAAAGCTCCTGTTTATGCATTTGCCGTCTCTGTAACGTCTACCTGAGGCGTTAATTCATATTCTGATAGTAGAATGTGTGAGGGGTCCTTCAGGATGTGGTGTGCGTGTCTCATAACGGTATGCTTCTATTTAGTGTGGAGGGACAGGTGCTGTGTCTTCCCTCAAACTTTCATTGCTGTGTTTCAGGGTGATGCTTCACTATATCTGATGATGATGATGATTTCCATGACGATGAAAAATACAGGTGCCTCTAAATTCAGAGCACATCACAGGAAGTATATTTCACAAAATATTTTAGAAGGAAAAGGCTGTATCATGTATCAAAGAGCTGACATTTGCATCAGACTTGTTCAGTAAATTGTGAATAAAACCTTCAAGGTCCCTCATATTCCTAATCTTCAGTGTGCCTAGTCGATTTCATGTGATGAATACATGAAATACATAAACACCTTCAAGAGCCTGTAGGGATAATTGAGGTTTATTATTCCATTTATTATTTCAGACTGTGTCAAATCATCTTTCTTGGCCAGAACTTAGCATGAAGCGTGAAGGTCTCGACCTTGAAGAACCGATGTGTCATACAGCGAAGAGAGAACGTTCAGGTAAAGAGGGCTCTTTCATTTCTTTTCTATTTTAGAGAATGCTGTTAATAAAGTCGGCACTCTCTGTGACAGCTCCGAGGGACATTGGGTAATTTGGTTCGGCACGCTCCTGCTACACTCAGCTCTTGAGTGGAGACGAAAGATAGAAGCTTGTCTCTGTCTGTAGCCGCCTGAGGGCAGAATCAAACGTACCGGCTTTTTTCCAACAATGAGTTTTTCCACTTTCTGAACCTGGGACACATGGTCCTCATTCGTCTTTAGCTCCCGCTTTCGAATCCGCTCGTATATCCCCACCAGCATCTCTCTGGGGATGTCCTCCCCGTCATCCACTCCTGTCAGAGGATGAGAGGGATTAATGATTAATTCACAGATTTATGAGAGCTGATGAACCTAGAAATTTACTTGCATACTGGTGTTCTGCAAATACAGTATATCTCACAATACTGACAGAAAATGCCCTCCAGGGCTGTGTGAGGAGCGTTTTTCCTCTACTTAATACTGTACTTTAATTACGGACACTTGAATAGGCAGAGAAATTACTTAACCAAAGCCTGTGCTAATACCCTCAAAATCTGTTGGGGCAACTAAAAAGTGCTTTGCTTTAGCTGCAGAGCTTCTTTGACCATGACTTAAAAAATACTGTATTGACACGGCCATTAATCAAGGCAAAAAGCATGCACAAAACTCAATTTGAGATGAATATTTATCCTCTGTACGCCTCAGGAGAACGCCGGCGACCGAGGCTAGGCTTGACGCAAGGAAGGTGAACAAATACCTCGGAGGTTCTTAACAAAGTCCTCCAACTTCATCTTCCTCTCTGGCTTCACGTTGGGACTATACATGTCAGTGTTGAGGAGGATGATGGCAAAGGCCAGGATGAAGATGGTGTCGGGGTTCCGGAACTGTCGGACAACACCGGGGTTGCAGATGCAGTAGCGTTGGCTGCAAAGACAACATGAATAAGTGTATTAGTCAGAGGACCGCCAACAGGGAAGACAGCTCCATCCTATCTGAATAAGAATGGTCTCAGGTCCATGTGGGAGGAGGTTGGTTTGATTTTTTTATCTGAGCAAATGCCATTATGAATCCATGCATCTGTTCCATTCTTGTTCTATTGGATTATTTTATTGTAATGAATTATGGTGACATTTTCCTTGTATTTATTTGGACTCAATTGCACTTGTTCTCCTTGTAAAATACACCCATGTTAATACAAATAAGCTTTGTCTCCTCTTGTTGTCGTTGTGGTAAAGATGGTACCCAAGAGAGACTGTACCAGGATTTAAATAAGCAAATATTTTTTTAATAAAGTTTAACATTTTATAGTGCAAAATGTAAGTTAAAGTCATGTTAGCTTCGTCAGCTTTGTTCTTTTCACTTCTTCTCCAAAAAGCCAAGATGCCAACGGCCAATAAGTGATCACACCGACTGCCTCCATTCATAAACTCTGTAGTAAGGATGCGCAATTGATTAGTTACTCAGTCAAAACAGTCAGTCCATTCATTTTTATAGAGATATTGAGATTTAGGTTTGACTTCCAAGAGATGCAAATCTAATGCTTACAGCATTGTTAACTGAAGTCTAAAAACGTGTTTAAATTATTAAATTAAATGGTGTACTTGTGGTTCACCCACTGTTAGTCATTTATTTTATTACTATCATTATTATTATTATTATTATTATTATTATTATTGGTCGTAGTAGTAGTAGTATTTTGTTTGGGTGAAAGGCATGTCTTCATGATGACCACCATACCAAATCAATTAATATACTTCAATTGGCTTGATTATTCCACTTCATTAAGTAATTAAAAGCCCATCACTGCTTTACAGTTGTTCCATTTGACTTTGTTTTAGCTTGAATAAAATGTAAAGAACTGTTTAACACGATGATACAGACGGAAAACACATTTTGTTTTTAAAATGCCGTTGTTTGTTTTTCACACAAATTAAACGATTAAAAATGTAATTTTTCTTTGTCATTAGCTCATTACAGCCTTAGTTTAAATTGTCGACCATTTTCCATTACAAAGAACTACTACCGGTGACAGTTGTTGCTACTATTATCAAGCCAGGTTATCATATTTCAATTGAATAGACTTGTCAAACCCCATTATGTTACTCCTAATGTTGAATCTAAAGGCACAGGCCATGGATAATAACTGAGAGAAGAGACTTGGGCACTGCTTTAAATATCCGGTATAAATATTGGTATTGATCTTGTGGTCCTATGATTTATAGTTAAATAACACTGAATAGCCTTGAGTCAACAGAGTGATGAGTTAGAATGAGTGAACACTGTCAATACAGCCTGCAGTCATTTAACGGCTTTCTGACTCACCATAAAGAGAGTCTGTGATCATATCTATACAGGGCTACAGGCGACAGCCAGATGATCTGTTTTCATTACCTCCTACAATGTAACGGCCACCGCAGTGTTTACTGACGCTGAAATGTCCTTCCTCACTGCTGATCAAAGCAAGTTTTCTGTAGACGTTAGAACACCTTTCTGGTGGAGTTCTGGAGTAAATAAATGAGCGGCCATCAGCAGCCCCGAGGGGAGTTTTCACGTGGATGTATTATTAGAACACACCTTTTTGGATTACTTTCCACTGAAGTGCTTTGTGATATTATTAGTGATACTGTATGTCCAAACAGGGCTCTTCAGCGCTGCCCTGTTTCTCCTCTGCACATGTGTTTAAATAAAGATACTGGCTCCTCAGTGTCACCTCTGTTTTAGAGGGTACTGCTGTTTTTGGAATGATGCGATGCTACCTATGCTAATAAGCTGATGCTGTACTGGTGGTAATTGGTGACGACATCGTGCCACATCATGCCAAATCGGAGTAAGTTAATATACCTAAATCACTGTAATCAAAAACCCACTTTCAGCTGGAGACCTGCATCTAACTTTTGCTGCACACTGAGTAAGAGAGCTACTCCCATCAGGACAAAGGTTTAACATAGCTCTGTCAGTCACTGTTTGAACAGATTTAAATGCACAATATGCAATTTCTGCCACTCTCAATCAATCAATCAATAACAAAAGACAAATACATCGGTAGATGATATTGTGAAGTAGCATGGGATCACAGGAATTATTTTCAACCCATCACCCATTTGAAAGTAGAAATATTATATATCGCCACTATTATATTATATTAACACACACACATACACACACACACACACACACACACACACAAAAAATCTGATTTCTCTGCTTTTGAACATTGCTGAAAATCATGTTAAATTGTGTGACTGTCTTTAACAACAGTGGCTCCTCAGTTACAGAATGCACTCCTTGTGTTTTTACATTGTCCTGACTCAGTAGTTCTCTCTAAGAGACATTTTAATTACAGAAGCTTTTAATTAGAGTGGGATATTTATGGTACTTATGTTCTTCTATTGATTTTTGTGCAGTGTGTTTTTTATCTGTGAAAAGTGCTACATAAATAAATGTAACTAACTTTACTTTACTGACAGGCTGAGTCATTTTACACACTTCAGTGCATAAATGGTGCATGTTACGGCTTCAGAAACTCTCTTGTCCTTACCTCAATAGATGGTGGCAGATGAAACAACATGAAAACCAACAGAACCTAATGTTTTTACTTATTTTTTGACCATTCAGTCTTCCAGTTGTAGTACCTCTGTACTTTTTCTGTATTTATTTATCAGCAGTGTATATTTCTTTTACTGAATGTCTTATTTTTTAGTTCTTAGATGTGTTTCTGATTCCCTGTCTATTATTCTGTTTATGTGGAATATTTTTTTTATGGATGGAGCATTGGTAGAACAAGGCCAGATCCCAACATTGGGATAAAAAACGGTCTTGATCTTGGGCTTGGGGTGATTATTTCCATGATCGTGGTAGACGGTCTCTGAGATGGACTTGGCTGTATTTACAGTATGTGCTGTGTTTCCAGCTTTGACATGAGTTTCCTACCTGTATGCTTCTATCAGCCGCTCAACCTTTTGTGCCTCTCCCTGGACTCGGATGTGTGCCTGGAATTTCCTGAGTGCCTCATCCAGCTCCATCGCTGAGAAGTCCATTTCATCGACCACACAGCTGGTGAGAAACACAACATCAGCGGTGGTAAGCAGGGACATTGATTCGGAAAGAAGACACAGACCCATGACAAGTGGCATGTGTAAGAATATGCATTTTTGTGGCTTTTGGATCTAATATGTGCTGCAGAATTCTCAGTATTAATCCACTGTAACCATACAATCACCATAAGATTTATGCATCACTGAGTGCAATTTTATATCAAGCTGCATTTTAACAAAAAAGCAATTTCCAGGCACTTTGGCCTTTTTGGCTTTTACAACCTACATTCTGCACCTTCTTCCTTATAGTTGAAATTGCTGTGTCTAATGTATCTGTATAAAAGATTAAGCAGGCAATATGAAACTTCCAGGTGAAAGTTAGAGTGAGCAAAATCTAGTTCTGTTTCTCTGTAAAACATCTGTATTTTACAGTTTCTTTTTTTTGCTTTTTGGACACAACAGATTGCATCATTAAGATAGAAGCTGCTGAGCTTTACAAACTTTCCAAGCCTACTGCGAGTCATTTAAATGGGCACAGTACCCTTGTAAATGCAGTATCTTACAGAGAGCATTGTATGTTGGTTTATTTCTAGCATTAATCTTTCTAGGCCTGGTGAGTATAATGAATACTGAATATACAGTATATAAGGTTTATCCAGTTTAACCTGCAGGAGTTTGTGGAGCATGCTTTGCAGGAGAGCCGACACTGACGTCATGAGCTTGTTTCCTGAGTGGTATGAAAACATGTTACACAACCCTCTGCACATGAAACTGAATAGACCAAACATGAAATGATTCCAGAAAATAGGGTGAAAACTGTCCGAGAAAATAATTCTGCGGGGATTGAGAGTGAGAGGAATAAACTCATTGCAGTAACTCTGCTGGTGGCTGCAGATTCAACAGCTGAATTTACTATTGTTATGTACATTGTTTCTGTCTAAATAATGCAATAATATAGTTTTTAGTCAAATAACAAAATTAAACCTTCCAGAAATTGCTATAAAAACCCAGTTATAGTTTGTTTGTAACTTGCCTACATGTTTCAGCAACAGATTAAATTATGATTCAGATCATGAAGTGTGATTCTATCACAAAAGATCATCTGTTTTTATCATGTATTTGTCGGATTGCTTGGCCCTATTCGTAGCTGATTAATAGTCCATTTTGTTGATGTACAGGCAGTGTTCAGCAGGTAGACTGGTTTAACACTGAGTTAAAATCATGCAGTTACAGAGTATAAAACTATAACCTGAAAAACTGAGGAGCTCTGTAGAGAGAGAGAGAGAGAGAGAGAGAGAGAGAGGGGGCATTTGTCACTTTGTCTGATCTGAGGACTTCTCTCTGATGTGAGGATTGTGACTCTGCTCTCCAGAGCCGATGATACCTTGCACATGTCAGGATTTATAGACGTTTTCTCAAGGAGCCCTTTAGATATGCCTGTCAAACTGACACTGACGGACCTTTTCTGGCCTTATCCTGCGCTGAATCTCAATGGGCTCTGATAGCACCAGCAGCACGCTTCGAGTGGATGCTTTGACTCACTGCTTGAAATAAATCAGACCAGTTTAAAAGAATAAATTAGGCACTCTATCCAAAGGAGGTAAAGAATCACCACTGGAAAATACAAGATCATTATGACTTCCCTCTTCTATGAAAAGACCTCGAGAATATAAAGCAAATCAGTATGTTTGTCTGAGCATAACATCAGTTTCCTGAGTAGATTCTATTTCTGTTTATTTCCTGGATGCATCTTGAGTCATTACATAGTACTTAGATTCTAAAGACAGTTGAATGGATGTAGATTGCAAAGTCAGTTCCAACAAAATGATGATATATGTTTTTATTTTTAGGAGCTAAAACACAATTTCCTTTTACTGAGAGAGGTGGGAGGTTCTTTCAATGGCATGTATTAGAAAGTCTTGATATTTTCAATGTTGCACAGTCAATAGATGTGTGAAATATTCAGGCATAAACTTACTCAAGGACATCTCTGTTGAATTGTTTCTGCCTGTTACCCAAGAATTCGCCAATCATCTGCCTACTCAGTCCTTTCCTTTGGAGCAGGAAGTGGGCCACACCCACTGGGGTGTCTGGAACAAAGTTTCGCTCTATCAGATACTGGATGCCCTTTTCTGGTTTCCTGGATAAACAGAAGAGGGGTAGGGAGAGAGAGAGAGAGAGAGAGAGAGAGAGAGAGAGAGAGAGAGAGAGAGACCGTAAGCCAAAATGGAAAGAGTGAGGACACAATCCAAATCTGTGATTATCCCACTGCGCTCCTGCCCCTCGCCAAATGTGTGTCAGATGACGGATGGGATTTAGAAAAGATGGAGGGAAGGAAATACAGAGCGGCATGGAATGAAATCTGACAGGAGAGGAGAGGGGGTGTTTTCTCTGTGTGTTGATCACAAATAATTAAAAGGCAGTTCATTACCAATTCTGAGAGAAACCAAATCCACAATCATCTATCATTAAATAGATTCACACAGGCTCAGGTAACTGTTTTTAATGAACCGGAGCCCAACGACTGTCGGGGTGTTTTCCCATGTGCAGCCTTCAGTCAGTCGGGCTCCAACTTTACTTCATTTTCCGCCTTAGTGTGGTTCACTGATCAGGTGTGAACACCTGATCACACCTGATCAGGTGTGAACACGGTAATCACAGTCGGCTGCACACCAGAATAATTACACCCAGGCTGCTTAGAACAGGAGGCCTTGTTAAGTTCGAAACAAACTCTGGAGTGGTGTGCATGTGATGGGAATGTGATTGACCTTAATCCAATCCTACAGCTCCTTCAGCCAGATGTGTATTTGTCACACTGGGATGCAGCTGAGCCACCAATCTGTACCAGCCTGCAGAGTAGTAATAGTTAACTGGAAATGTTTTTCTCATAGAGAAAAGGTAGTGCAGTGAGGTAGTGCAGATGTCTCGTAGACCTCAGCACCTTCTTGTACGTATTTACTTGCTCTAGCCCCAGACACATCTGACCAATAAGTGGAGTGAATATTGTCACATGGCTTGTGATGCATTCGGGGTTCACTTGGATCTTTCATGTGTAAACAGAAACTGAACCAAGACGGAAACATTCCAACTTTACAAACTCATTAAATGATTCAGACCAGGGCGAACAAAGTAAGGTGAGAAAACATCCTCAGAATCATTTGTGCCGTAAGTGAAACAAGAAGATAGTCATTGATTGGATTTATTTAACCTTTACTAAACCTTTACTTAACCTCTCAGCTGATATAGAGAATGGGACTGCAGATTGATTGGTTAAAAGGCTAAAGTGTGTCTGAAGTCATGCAATGGACGATACATACTTGTTAAAGAGGTTCAGGCCGATGCGGTAGTGCCTCTTGCGGATGATGTCGTTGCTGAAAGCAGGTGAGTCCCAGCTGTTGCGGGTCTCTTTGTGGTATGTCTGCTTACTAAGGGTCTGCTCCCTTAGACTGTCTCTGGACGACGACTCCGAGCTGCAGTTGATGGTGTCGTTGGAATTGGATGTGCTGTTAATGCTGTCATTGTCACCATCAGAGAAGTCCGACTCCGACTTGCTCTGTCGGTTAGCGGTGCCGTTGATTGCCAGGTGGGGTTCCAGTTGTCGTGGCCGGTGGCGAGGGGCGTCGTCTTCCCTGGATGGACCACGGGGCGGTAGACCGTGGCTGATGTGTTTGGGGCTGCTCTGCTGGTTGGTGAGAGTCCGTTCGTAGGCGTTCTGTCTCTTCAATGAGCTACGGTCCGAACGATCGCTGAGCTCCACTGAGCTATCACTGGGGGGTTCGATGGTCAGCAAGGGGAGGTGGTCGACCCGCAGACGCTGCTCTTGGCACTCCAGAGATGGGGTACTCCGGCAGCTGGTGTCTGTGTCCCCTTTGTCGTCCTTATGAGCCAGGGACCAGTAGTCCTGTGAGGAGTTGAGGGAACGCTGTCGTAGGTCGGATTCTGTGCTGGAAGGTCGGTCGACAGACTGAGACAGGGGCAGAGGAGGCGACAGCTCCTCTTCATCGATGTAAAGTGTAACATCGCTGTATGATGCCGTCATCTCATCCAGTTTGCGGTGCTCTGAGGTGCTGTGGGTGGGTTTCACCTGGCAGCTCATATCCCTGTCCATTTCCTGGTGGCTTCTACTTGGCTCAGACTGACCTTCATCGCCATGGAGGCTGCGACAGTTAAGGGCATCATCTATGGACTCAGCTAGAGATTTGACCTGCCTTGAGAAGGCATCTTCAAGTTCTGTTATAGCATCTGAGAAGTCAGTCTGTGCAGTTGGGGTTTTGGCCTGCATGCCCAAATCCCCTGCATGTTCTGATTGTACCAGGGCACCGATTTTAGTGCCATCATCTGTTAACGAAACCTGCTTTCCTTCGAAGTAGGAGCTGTGGACTTTCTCAGGTCCTTCGAAGGAAAACTGCATTCTCATATTGGACAGGACGATTCGTCTGGACATACGGTTCTCAGACATAGAACTTCTAAGACGTTCAAAGTTCTTGTTCATCTGGTACTGGCGGAAGGCTGTCTGGATGGTGCGGGCTGCATGCCGGGTTATGAAACGCCCACCATATTTGCGCTCTAGCATCTCCACCTGCAGAAACAGAACAAAAGTCATAAATCCCTCCATGAAATCAGTGGAGAACAAAATAATCCCTTGAGGCTTTACTGTAATCCAACTTGGAACAACACTGGAACAACTGGCAATCATCAACCAAGTTTAAAATGGAAAAGATGAGCACATATTATAATATTTAATGGACATGAAAGGGTTAAAGTACAGTATTAAAGTGTGGACAGTGGGAGGAAATCATTATTTTTAAGTCAGAGGAATTTTGCACTTCACTCAGAGAGAATTTTAAAGAACATGTAAAGCAGAAATAAATATATGTTTTGAGTGTTCACACCACAGAATTTTCCACAGCCTGAAAATGGAGTCCACAGAAGTCGGTATAATTCTTATTTCCTCTCAGACCACTTGAATTATGATACGCTGAAAGGTAATTATGGACTTTTTACCCAATGACACCAAAACGCCTGCCAGCACTGTAGCTTCAAGTCAAACTTACTAACTTCTTCAAGAGCTCTCAATTCCCAGTCTCACACATTCAGATAAATTATCATTGAGTATGGGTCACATCATGGCAATTGAGTTACTTGGATGGGAACAGAGTAGTTTTTTTCACATCTGTTGATAAGAGGTGTGAGATAAGCTTGAATACTCTAAAAAAGCTGTTATGATCAACTTAGAATATGACAACCTCTGGTTTCTTAATCTCTTCATCTGGACTCTTCAAATGACATATATTCTACAAAGGTAAGCATTTTAATTATTAAATCTGAATTAGAAGACTTAAATGAAGACCGGTAATGTGACAGGACTTGACCATAGCATTTACAAAATACTGGGCTTTAAGGGTTATTATACTCAAATAGAACACAAGACAATCTGAATAATGTGGGACTATGATGAAAATTGGCAATGGCTTAAAAAATATGAAAAATGAAGCTGGAATTACTGCCAAAAACACGATTTAGATGAGAAATGGTGGGAGTAGCACTGTGAGACATTAAAAAGGCCTATAAAGAGAGAAGAAATGTAGATGTAGTAAAATACTGACACAAAATTTGATTAGAAAAGGGCTTTGCAGTGGTGAGGTATCTAAAAAAGAGAAGCTGAGCGGTATTTTGTCAGGTATATTGCATGGTGTACAATTAACTGAAATGACTTGGAAACAGATCATTACTCTAATGTAACATCACTATAATTAGAGTGGTGTCCGGTGCTCTATTACATTTCCTCCCTCTTCAGGTCAGTGCTTTTTGCACAGTGACCCACTTTCCCACCTCCTGTCTGCAGTCATGATGGAGAATGACACTAATCATGTTTCCCTGGGTTACAGTATGTGAGAGCCAAGCAGAGGAAAGGACCTAAACTCGCCACAGGAACATGGACCATGGCAGCGAGTCTCACTTCGACAGGCAACAACTGTCCCTTGTTAACAAGAGGAGCAGTGCAGTGGAAGTCGACAGAGCGGATTCACCATAAGGCTAAACTACACGGCTCCTACATGACCTGGTTTAGATGGCCGTCAGGGGCGTCCGCGCGATGGCCATGCGCCGACATGGGACAATGCTGTAGTTATAGTTTATCTTTCACACTGCTTCATTTAATCTTATTCTATTTTTACATCTTTTTTAATTGATTGGCATTTAAATAGCAGGATGAGAGTGAAACAGTATCTCAGTTCCCTGTGTGTCGTGTGCATCTAGTGGATTGAAATACAAAAGGTCTTTGAATCTTGAATGTGAGTGTTGTTTGCGTCCCCCCTCCCTTCCCCTCTCCCCCACCTGCTTGTCCTGTAGGTCTGATGAGAGCTCATAGCTCTCTGACAGCGAGCGGGAGCGTTTGATGGCCTCCTCCTCGGCCTGCTTGCGGAGGATGGACTGCGAGTGTTGGAGTTTGGGCCGACGGGGCCGCTGGTGGCCCGGCAGCAGGATGTGACCGTAGAGCTGGCTGTCCAGGTGGTCGGGACCGAGCCCGCCGCTGTGGGTCACTGGGACGCAACTGTAGCCTCCACTGGGGTCCACAGAGGCACCCACCTCGCTGCCTGGAGCATCACCTTCCACACTGCAACACACAAACACACACAGAATGTACCGGGTGAGTCTGCTGAGTCACCATCCTGAGGGCATGCACGGCTTTGTGTTTCCTGGACAGCTCAGCGACAAGCATGTGACAAATAGGAGAAAGTGAACTTTGATACCACTGGCAGGGTATAAATATGAGTGATAGAATTTACAGCAGCAGTCTGAGCGCTGATAGTCCTGTGTGCATTTCCTCTTCACTATGTGCATGTGTTTCACAGCAGCTGTACGTCTGTGGGATTAAATCAGAAGAAATTAAATATCCAAGAAGAACTGATGGCCACCAAACAGCAAAACAGAAGGTGAAATTACTGCCTCAATCAAAGCGAAGCAGTTTCAAGAGTGATCACAATACACGAAGCAGTGCCTTGAATATTAAGACATATCCGGACCTTTGTCTACTCACACCAGCACAAACACACTCCCAGTCGACTGATCCGATCAACCTCGACAGCAGGCTGCAGCCAAACCTCTGTCACAGATCTGTCCACATTCTCCACACCTCTTTCTGACGACTGTGATAAGTCGTCAGGGCTAAAGTGCACTGAGCTTTAGTACTTCGAGAAGGCTCAATAAGTACTAATTTAAGGAGTCAAAGTCGTTTTACTGGAAAAACGACAGCAACCTGATCTGACTGCTGTGAAAAAAAACAAGTGCTTTCTACAGAGACAGATGCTTTGGGTGCTTGAGGTTTGTCTGAACAAGGTGCAACATAACTATTATTTAACAATTATACGACATAAAAAGATTAACGTATGTCATAAACCTGATATTACATTCAGTATACTACTAGATGGGGAATTAATGAGATGAGAACAAAGAATATGTCTAATGTGAATAGACAGTGATAACTCTAAACACACAACATCCTCTCGAGACCCAGCAGTGCAGTTTTGTCCTCTGAATTTCACAGCTTTATTTAAAAAAAACCAACAAAACAAACAAACTCTGTCTACTGCAAAGGACATCCCACATGTATGTATCTGACAAAACTGTTGCATTATTCCATTTCCAATCAAGACAATTATTTAATGTAAAACAAAGTTAAAACTTTTACATTCCTGGTTCTCTGAAGGAAGTCCAGTCTGTGGTCAGTTTTTATTCAATTAAAAGAATATTCCACTGGTTTACTGGTCATTTCCATTCAGGTTTAATTAGTGTGATTTCCCAACACAACAGCAGATGAACTATTTGTGAAGAAACATATGTTCTATTCAATAAACACAAGCTCAGACAAACCTGTCCATAAACTTTCACACCGCAGACCAAATCTAAATCTTATTAAGAGGACAATGGGTTCCAAAACAACCCGCAGTACATATGTCTGAGGCTCCTGAATGAAGTGAATAAGCTCAGACCTCCAAGAAAAGATGTATTGACTTCGTATTTCTAGGATACAATAGGTATTTTGGAGCCTGCGGCCGTCAGCGATGCACCTTTAAATACTTCCATATTCGTTTCAGTTGTTGCTCCTTAGAATCAACCCCAGCCGATCAATCTGAGCAAGAAAAACAGCTTTGATTCATCAAGAACAGAAGCAGCACTGAAGTGAAACCATCACGTGGATACAGATAACAGCGTTTCCCTCATCTTTTTAAGACCGGTCCAGTGATCAAACTGTGAACCTCAAAGCAGCCGTTTAGCAAAATATGATCAATATCATTTCATTTTGTTTGTCGACAGCTGATGGATGACGTGGAAAGGCGCGGAGCAAGGACGGGAATCTAGAGACATTTATCACTGCGTAACCTTGTCGAAAGCTTGAACCTGTGGGAGAATGTGCCAAGGGTAATAAAGGCCAGGATAAAACCTGTAATAGGAAAGAGGTTTCATGTCAGAGAGGCTCAGAGCACTAAGTGTAAGGTGAAATGAGTGGTGATAAATGACGGCTGCCATCCTCCTGTCCTGGAAAAACAGTCTATTCCATAAATGCACAATGCACTAATTAGAAATAATTACTTCTGGGTAAAAAACTCTCCTTCACTCACTGTTGTATTTGACAGGACAGGATGTATTTATTCAGCAAAAGGATAATTAAATAAAAGTATACGCCAACAATGATAGACCTGTTGATTTTCTCTATATTGTAAGAACTCAAGAATTATAAGAATCTGCACTGAAGGTTGACATTTGGAGAATCATCATAAAGTCATGAGGCAACAGAAGGGAGGTTTGTAGTCCATGTTTGTACAGTTTATACAGCAGGGGTGATGAACTTACTTTAAGTTAGGAGCCACATACAGCCCAATTTGATCTGTGTTAGAGTGAAAAAAGTTAAAATACATAATGAAAATGTTTACATTTACAAATTATCCTTTAAAAAATGTGAAAAACTTGAACAACCGGATATTTCTTAAGAAACATACGTACAATTTTAACAGAATTATGCCTGGGCTTCTCATTTACACGTGTGCATTAGAACTTACAGATCACAGCGGATCTACAAATATAAGAAACATTTAGGAACAGGCAGAATATTGTTAAAATTCCATTTATTTTTCTTGAACAATTTCATGTTGTTCACATTTTGTGTGAAAGGATAGTTTGTAAATGTAAACATTATTTCAAACATGAATCGTGTGAAATATTTACAAGTGAACATTTTTATTTTGTATGTTTGTCTTCTTGCTGTCAGGGTGAATAGGACCATCTTGTCTACCTTCTTCCTGCTTTTACAGTATTTTATTTATTTTTTTTTTACATTTCTTATCAGTGAGATAAGGAAACGTCTGCTTGAGTCACTTGGATTTTTTTTCTGTGCGAAAAGAAAGTGAAGGAATATTTCAGTTTGAACACTCAAACATGTCAAACCAAGGCAACTACACAGCACTTATAATGATGAAAAAGTTAGCCCAGAGGAAAAAAAAACATGAATTACCAAATAAAATTGAAAAGCAATTAATTATACATAAATTAAAGTCAGACCAAGATAAATAGAGCATCTTATATAGGATTTAAAGGAGAGAAATGGGCTGTTATGAATATAAGAACATCAAACAGGCCCACAATGTCTGATTTATTTCTCAGTCTAAACTATAATTGTTTTCTACTTTTAACTGAGTGGTTTTAATACCTGACTTGTCACAGTTTTAAAAGGGAATAACAAACTGCGCTATCCTTGACGAATAATATCAGAAATTACTCCATTTGGAGTCTTTTCCAAGCCCATGATTTGGTTGTTTATTCTGGAGGACTTGTTGACTTTCAGCCAAACCACAGTGAGGTAGGCGGGGGTCCTCTGTCATGGGATAACATCTCTCATTAGAAGAAAATGTCCTCTTTCTCTCTGAGCAGCGCTTGTTACTAAAGCCCTCTCTGCATCTTCACTCTACTCCTCATGCATCTTCAACACATTTTTAATTCTAAAAGGAACAAATCTAATCAGACAGACAGGGTCCTTTAATTAGACTGAAGGGTGAGCTGTAATACGTCTGCTCCACCAGAGGATGTCTAATTGCAAATATCCATTTGTTTAGATGGAAGAGAGGGTTGGCATTCTTCAAATGTAGCACTCAGCTTGAAGCAAGAGTAGGCACAGGCCTCTAGGTAGTGAGACTAAGAGCATGATAGCACTCCAGGCATGCCTATGTGTTGAATTATCTGATTATACTGCATTAGAGTCACTGAACAAGAAGATCTGCACATACACAAAACAAAACTACAGAGCCTATCAAATCTGTAATGCAAAGAAACAATAGAGACGCAGATTCAAAACAGCAAAGGGTTGCTGAGGACAACAATTCAGGCAGAAATCAAAGAAGCTTCGACATAAATTTCAATATGTATGAATCTACACTGCTTCCCCCCGGCGCAGAGGTTGAGTCAAAGCGTTACTGATCCAATTCCTACGACTATGAGAAGAGAGACACAGAGATGACTTTGGTCGGATCCGTCGGTTCACTGAGAGACTGAGAGCATCCGGCCTCATTAAAATTAATATCTAGCTCAGAAAATCCCATTTTAAAGCAAAGGCAAAATCTAAAAAAGAAGGTAAAAGGAAGATGGAATAAGAGCCTTAGAATGTGTCAAGACAGCAGGTATATGATTCGGAACCAACTGGGAGTCGTCCTCAGGTGGACTGAAAACGGATTAAACGTGACCATCATCAGAGTATCTGAAATGTTGAAGTCCACATTTCAATGAAGCCTGAAGCTCAGTTTATTTAATCGGTTTGAATTCATTATATAACTCTTTCCTATGAGGCTAAATGACTCCTTAGATACATAAAGGAAAGGGTTGGGAACGTTCTTTGCTTTGCTGTATTATGCCTTTAGACGAGATCATTACCAGTTCTACAATTGCATTTGTATGGATCCAAATTTCCACCAGTAATTGGAATAAGAACCTAATCAGAATGGAATCACCTCCACCAGAGGCTGGAGGGAAACTTCAGTCGGGTAGTGTAGGGTTTTCAGATAATGACTTCAATCACTCCGATCATTACTCTCTATTAGAAATAAATACATGACGAGGTTCCAGAAGGGAAGACGGCAGCTTTTACAACTTGCTGGAGGCCCTAAAAGATTTGAGGAATGCCTCAGTGGCTGAAAAGCGCCAAAAGAAGTTCTTCAAACTGTCTGAGAAGATGATTGAAGCTGGAATCCACCAAACCATCCACCAAATCAAAAACCATTGGAAAAGTTTGAAGGCTGCCTGTCGTATGGTGAAAAGTCCAAATGTCAAAAGTGGTTTCAAGCAGATTAGGCACTTCACAGCTGCTGGAACTATGATGCTCAAGTCCAAAATGCTTTGCGGCGCACACGTTTTATCCAATTACTTCACTTAGTTCAGTTGCAATCCATGATCACAATGATTCCAATCAGGGTGAAGAAATATTGTCCGTGTAAACTTTGCAAATTTGCGTTTTCAGAGCTGGAGTTATGAGATAATTAACCTATTTTAGCTTAGAATAAACATAGGAAGCATCTGCAGCAGCTTTCAAAGTTAAAAATAAACTCAGGTTTGCATGTGACTCTACCTAAAACCATAAATTACTGCTTTGTTATGGGGAACCAGGGGGATACAACATGTCATTTCCCACTGATTGCAATCCTGATGTTATAGTTAGCAGCTGTCTCTATCCATTAATCAATGCATGATTGGGACTTCTACCATCACATTGTCAATTTTACATGCTCAGTGTTTCTCTAATTCCCTGCACACTCTTTTAACCTGACTGCGCAGTGTGCCACGATTTTAGCCAATCAAAGATCTGAAGTAGGTAATGTGTGATTGTAATATTCCTTTGAATGTGATTGCAAGTTCAATAATTGGTCCCTAGTGAAGTTAGGAGACTGAGAAGTTGGTTGGACAAATCAAACTGTCTTTTACTGGTCAAGCTGTAAAGTCTGTGAATCCTGAATAATACATCTTCTTTCAGCCTTCCTTCTCTGGTCATTTTACAGTTTAATAAATACGTCTTAAAATTTGTACCAACTGGTTTCCATTAAAAATCCCTTCAAAACTCAAATTCTCCCCAACGTCATAATTCCCCTGCTATGCATTTTCATTGGCGGTGTACACCTCATGATGAGTCTGTGCCCTTTGACCTGGAAAACCTGCAGAGAGGTGATTTAAATATCACACAGTCCCTTTGTGATGTAGGGCTAACCCTTAAACAAAGGTGCCAGTTGTGGTTTTAAAAGTTCAACACTGGTATCAGCAGATTTTTACACCCACATAAAATGGCTTTAACCTCACGGTCCCTCTTCATTCAGATTACAGCCACCCATTCCATCCCATAACCCACAAAAGCACTGCACCAGCCCATGACAGTGCATAAATTGCCCACTGATAGAATTTTAATTATGTGTTTGTAGTGGAAGGTGGCGTGATGTCCCCAGTGTAGGAAGGGTGGGGG
>JAPQRQ010000022.1:35293328-35312539 GCA_037367365.1 Apogon talboti
TGTGTGTGTGTGTGTGTGTGTGTGTGTGTGTGTGTGTGTGCTGTAAGATGCTTGATGGAAAGGCTCCCATAATATCACTGACAAAGTTGTAGCAGAGCAAAGGCAGTGAAGTACGTCTTGTCAATCACTTTCTGAGATAATAATTCTGAAACATAAAGGGATTGATTGGAAGAAGTGTCATCACAGGGGTCTGTTATGCCATCTCTATCCCAGAAAATAGCTTGTTCCCCCACTGCGCTTGTACTTCCCGTCTGCAGTAGTAATGGGTGTTGTTCATTTTCTATCCGAGTGGATTTTGGGAGCCGAAAGAGGCGTCCTACCAGCTTGTGCTCAGTAGGAGGTGGAAGTCTTCACAAGAAAAGAAAAAGACTGACAAACAAAGAAACACTTATGTGCAGCAGCATGAGGAATGACAAGGTCACAGGCTTCATGTTTTATCAGGTTGATAAACAGAGAGATAGTGTTAACTAACTAGCACAAGGACAGACATCTGCTGTTACTGCAATGAGACACACTGAGACATTTATGGGGCTGATGAACAAGTAAAAACCCTTCAATTTACCCAAAAGATGCAGACTTCCATTTGCGACAGGGGTAACTTCTCCTACATGGAGGGGCGATAAGGTTTAGAGGGATCTCTGAGACTTCTATGGGCAATGAGGTGTGTCGCCTGCAACATAAAAAGAGAGAAGTACATTGAAGTGGTTTATTAGCACATTTCATGAGAAAGAATGTGGAGTATAAAGTGGTCCACTTTTATTTAACTGTTTAATATCCGTCTTTGTCATGGGGCCCTCAGTGAAAGTACACGGAGGGGTCAGTCAGGGTTATGGTGAAGTTTGAAACAGAAGGAAGAACACGTTAAAAGGCATGTTTTACACTTCATCTGAATGGAAACATCATCCAGGTTTTGTTTTCACGCAACAAATGTTCAAAAACATGCATACTTAAAATAAAACACTCAAAATATAACAACAAGTCCATGGAACATTCAGATAAGGTCAGATTTATGCTTGTGATAGAAGTGGAAGACCAAAACATGTATTGGACTTTGGAGTTTTTATGTTAAGCGCGCGGCTAAAACATGAACCTAAAGTCCATCAGTTCAAATGTAACCGACTCTAAGCAAAAGTCCATGTAATGTTCAGTTGGTGTCAGAGGTAACCCGTAATAGAAGTGTAAGGCCATGTGTTAGACATTATTGAAAGGTTTCTGTGTTTAGTATGTAGCTAGGACACACCTGAAGTACATGTGTTGAATTATGTTTCCACAGTTACCCTGATCCGAAACCATTAACGGATCACTGGTGAATGTTGACAACAGAAAGTGTATAACGCATGGACAATGACATGTCTCTGTCTCAGCGTGAATAGTTCACTACTGTACATCTAAGGATATGGATTTGTGGGTATGTAGAGCGGCACGTTTACTCCCACTGTGCATAACGCTGCATTTGACAGGAAGAGAGATTACTTCTGTCCACTGCCTGCAGCATTTTAATGCCTTCAAATCAGTGCCGGGAACTCTCATATATGCATTATCACAACGGGCTGAATCAGCACACGGAGCTCAGTGCCAGGTGGAGAGCAGAGAGCAGAGGATGGAGGAGGAGAGAGAGGAGATGAGACATGATCAGAGTGTACCAGGCTGAGTGTAATGTGAGACAACAGCACGGGCTGCGGAGAGCTGATATGAACAGGAAGGAAGCTCCAGACAAGAGGAAGCCGATTAAAATGACTTTCTGTTATCGGACTTGTAAGGATAAACGACCTTCGCACTTCCAATCTACTTAAATCTCAGATGTTCCAAATATTTGCTGATACCTGCTGCCATGTTTATCTATTGTAATTTAACCCTTTATAGTTCACTCAAAGAAATACTCTGAAATTCAACCTCAGTGTGTCATTGGAGAACACAACAAGATTTTATTAGTATTTTCTTTTTTATTATTATTGATTTTTATTACTGCAAAATGTTTCAACATTTTTATTGTTCTGTAGAAAATCAAGGTCAATGAAGTTACCATATTTGGTTCATTACCTGTAAGTGGCAAAAAAAACCCAAAAAATCCAACAAATATATATAAAAAATACAAGATGTAAGGTGAAAAGAACATCTCTTTTAGAACATTAGACCAACATCAGTGCTGATCCAGACACCTGTCCACATCCACATTAACCCTTTGAACATCAGTACTTACATTAGTACCATTACTTCACGGTACCGAACAAAGCCGGTACGCTCACTGTTCATGCAGAGGTGGACCTTACAGACCCTGGAGACCACATTGGACCTGAGGTTGGGGGACTCACTGTCCTCAGTGGAACTGTTCCTGTCACAGTCTTATAATAAATGTGGAAATGACCAAAAATAGTCACTTGCCCCATAAAGGGTTAAATACACACAAAATACACATCTTCTATTTAGTATTTAATTCAGTGTTTGTCATCTTCAATCACAAAATCCACGAGGTATGCCTAGAACGTCATTTTTCTACCGTATGAGGTTGTTTCACAGACAGTGGTTATGGTTATGTTATGTTTACAAAAATGTGGTTAGAATAAAAATAAAATAAGTAAAACAGAAAGAAAATGTACAAATAAACACAACATGACACAGGACACAAACCGTGGTCTCCTGTGCTTGTCACCTCCACCCAAACCACTTTAACAATGTCACCTGGTCAATGTTATCCATTTCTGACATGTAAGTATTTGCACAGACTCCTATATGTGTGGAGCTGAAAACTGATGCTGTATCCTGGTTGGTGAAAATAGACACCCAGAGGTCATACCCAAACGGCAACGCGTTAACATTGGAGAAGTAGAATGGGCTTGCAGAAAAGCTGATATTGGCGACATGTTGGGTTTGCTTTACCTACTGTTGTACCCATTTTGCATCAGAAAAGTTTTAGAGAAATAGGAAAGGCTGAAAAAATGACTGAATTTTTGCAAAAAGGTGTTTGCGCTCACATGAGGTACACTTTACATTTTCGGAATAAAAATATTAACGGACTCAGGAAAAAAAATAATATCATATACCATTTTACACGGTAAACAGCCACAGAATGGTCTTTCCTTCCACCGCTCTATGTAAAATAACTGAAACCCACCTTTCAACCCTGACCAGTCCAGTTTATTCAGTCCAAACTAGTTAAAGATTCAATGTAAATGTGCTTGACACTTCTATAGAGACGTGAATATTTTCAATCTAATTTGAAGCAAACTCAAAATGTTGCAAAAAGGAGAAAATAAATGCAAATTATTACATGTTGTCATTAACTGGTTTGGTGAATGAACCAACAGCATCTTTTAATGAGGCTTTTATTTTGAAAAACACAACTACAATACTACAATGACATTTTCAAATATATAGACAGCAGATATGCAAGAGAGCTATGCAAAAGTGAAACCAAAATATGCCACCTATTCACCTGAGCTGCCATCCTGTGTCTTTTCAGCCTTTTACAACCAGAGTCTGGGCTTTCACCTCTGGACATAATCCACATTCTCCTCCTCCCACACATCTAACTGAGTTTTGACAGCCATGCCAAGCAACGCTCCTTTCTATATCATCAAACAACTAATTAAACACAAACTTTTGAGAAAGATGATGACGTGAAAACAAATTAGCCTGATGCAATCAACCCAAAAGGATAGAAACGACTTGGAAAAACTTTCTTGGGTGTGTACTTTGAATTTTCATGTGGCTTTTGTCCCCGCTGACATTAGGAGACAGGGTTGAACATTGCAACAAGCCACTAGGGGATGACTGAAATGTTCTGGTTTGGTTTGGTCAGGAACATTATCATCCTTATTCCTTTAGTGCACAGGTGTCAAACATACGGCCCGTGGACCAAAATCAGCCTGCCAAAGGGTCGAATCTGGTCTGTGGGATGGATTTGTGAAAAGCAAAAATTACACTGAACACATTAACAATGATGGTGGTTCAGGTTCCACATACAGACCAATATAATCTAAAGTGGACCAAAGCAGTAAAATACAATCATAATAACCTACAAATAAGGACAACTACAATTTTTTCTACTTGTTTTAGTGAAAAACAAGTAAAATTACATGAAAATGTTTACATTTACAAACTATCCTTTTACAAAAAATGTGAATAACTTGAACAAATATGACAAACCTAAAAGAGAAGTGCAATTTTAATAATATTCTGCCTGTCACTAAGTGTTTTGTGTAAATTGTAGATCCACTGTGATCTGTAAGTTATAACGCACATGTGAATGATAAACTGAGGCAGAATATTGTTAAAATAAAAATTTATAAAAAAAATTGTACTTATTTTTCTCAAGACATTTCAGGTTGTTTGTGTTACTCGCATTTTCAAGGAAACTTTGTATATTTCAACATTTTCATCACGTAATTTTACTTTTTTTCATTTCTATTTTATTTGTTTGGGCCCTGCACTAGAATGACTTTGACACCTCTGCTTTGGTGGCGTTAAAAACACTGAGATACTCTCCTTGCACTTTGGAGAGAAGAATGTTGCTGCATAATGGACAAACACAACGCTTAGCAGTCATCGTTTCCCATGTGTATGAATCAAAGTCCAGTGGATAAAAAGAGTGCAAGTCAAACAGCGCAGAGGGGGTAAGAGGGACGGACATGGGCATCAGGGTGAACGGACGACTGCCCATAAATAAACCACCTATACGTCTCCTCTTGGTGCCTAATTGCTGCAGTTGGCTGAGTAATGAAAAAGCAGCCACTTGTCATTGAAACGCTCCGTGCTCAGGGCTGACGCCGACTCACACAGCAGATAACGCGCTGCTTCTGGACCACATTGGCCTTCTCTTTGAGGCGGACCTGTATGGTGGTCTACTCTAACTCTGGAAAACACACCACCAGACAGTGAGCGTAGACTTCACAGTTTCCTATTTCCACAGTGAGAAGCATTCTGTGCTGTCCTAGGAAGAAAAAGTCCTCACAAAGTCATTCTCTGGGAGCTTCTTTGTGTTTTTTTTCACACAAGCTCTCTTCTAAAAGCAGCAGCATCAGTGTATTTTCTGATAGGCACATGAGCACCAAAACAATCACAAGGAGACAGAGCCTTTCCTGCTGTTACACTGGTCTACAGTTTTTTTTTAGAAATTATCTGCTTCAGAGATTAAATGTGCTAAATGTTACACATTTTAATCAGATTAATTGGAAAATTAATGTTTGCTGATGTTTTCCAGGTCTATGATAAAGTGTTCTTCCACATATATGTTAATTTATGTCCATTTATACAATAGATGTATAAATATTCCATTGATAGAACCTGTAAAGTGAATGTATTGTAGTGTACAGACAGTGTTTGAAGTAGATCTGTAGCTCTGACACTAATATTCCTTTGGAGTTAAACCCATTCTCTGGTTAATTCTCCAATTTCACATTTTGACCCAGGACTCTATCTGGGAAACCAGCATTTAGGACTGGATTTTTCTTTATCAGTGACTCACACGTGGTAAAACTTCACTACTTTTATTCTGAAGGCATTTTACTTGTGGACCAGTGTTATCAGAAGAGTTCTGCAAACTGGAACAACACCAAGATGCTAATGTGCACCTTTTTTGCTTGTCACCTGGGAATTAAGCAGCATTTAAGTCAGTCTCGATGAACTCGTAAAACTTCAGGGTGGACAGCTGAGGAAGCATTAACTTTAAGAGGTTTGGTAAGGGGTGATATAAAAAACGAGCATTAAAGACATGGCTCTGATTAGCTGGAGATAAAAATAACTCAGGAGTCTACGTGAGGAATAACAACCAGGCTTTGGCCTTTAAGGGATGATTTTGTAGGGGAATACTGTGGGTTTACTGTAATCACACACTCGCCAACAGGCACTCACACTTTGCTCAGCCCCTCAAAGAGATCCCTGTCATTTTAACTCAGCAGGATTTATGTGCAGTGGGGAATGTTACTGGTGTAGCATGTGAACAGACTAAAGGCCCAGGCCCAGGCTCTTAGGAGTCCTCAAAGACTGACAAACTAAAGTCCACAACTGACTGCGACTTCTTCCCCTAAAACAACTAATGAACAATTTGCAATAACATCTTCGTAGGAAACCTCCCTGAAGGGGCCCCATGACACAATAATGAACACCAGCCTCAGAAAACAGGTGTAGTTCCCTAAGAAAACAGTGTGATTTTAACATATATATATCTACATACATGACCCACTGGTTTTAACCCATCACTAGCTGAACACATCATAAACAGCACGCGTGGGGCAGAGTGTGTGTGTGTGTGTGTGTGTGTGTGTGTGTGTGTGTGTGTGTGTGTGTGTGTGTGTGTGTGTGTGTGGGAGGGGGCACTGGGTGTCCACATCACACAAGCTGATTCGCCAACCTTCTAGGCTATGGCTGCACCCCCATTGTTTAAGCTATTTCCAGTTGTCTTTGCTTTATATAATAATATGATGCAAACTTATTAAATTCTGCTGAACACAGGCTGTTTTTCAGCCACAAGTTGTTCTGAACTACAGTTGTATTGTAAGTAAATAAATAACTAAGTACAGCAGCTTTGGAACGTTGTGATATTGTATCGAAGTGTCTGCATTTACCACAAATGACTTAGGTATTAGGGGCTGTAAAGTCATGCAATCTTTGCTTTAAAAATTCAACAGACTAATAAGGTTTATACAAATGAATGACATCAAAAATCCAATCTTCTCAATAAAAGGTATGATATACTGCCCATCTGAAAAAGTCATTTATACCCCCTAATGGCACAACATTAATTTCTGTCCAATAGTGCATTAAAGACAACTTTCGAGAGGCTTAATATCACATGTTAATTTTGACATATAAAGTCAAAGTTTTGACACATAAAGTTTCTAAAGAAAGTTACAAGCTGTTCAATATCTATTTCCAAATAAAGGTAATTTTAAAAACCGTAACACAACACTGCAAAAGGTTTAAGTGCGATCTTTTTTGTTTTTTTTTAACCACAAAACTAATAAATCATTGCATCGGCCAAAGCAGTTAACATATTTTCCTGGCTATGAGGGTTATGAGATCAAAGTCTAATAATGTTTAATGTTATTTGTTGATGTATTATCGTGACTGAAAAAAATAATAAGAAGAACCGAAAATGTCAAGTATTTGCCCTGAGAAACAGAAAAAGTGAAAACCCCTGCTCTAAATGTAAATCTAACAGCAGCGTACCTTATGGATAAATGTAGCCCAAGGACAAATGGGTTGTGCTCTTCAGCGACCCAGAGCTGCCAGTAATAATCTCTCATCCATGGAGTTTAAGTCCTGGATGGAGATTTCCCACTGCCAGCCATATAAGCTTCCTGTTATCACTGGAGTGCAGGTTCTCTGCTTACATAATGCTAACCTCTAAACACACTGCTCCTAAACTTCTAAACCGTCAGGAGGCTGGTAAAGTGGATCCGAGGACTAACTGAGCTGAAAAATAAACACTGGAAAACACACCACTTAGGACAGATCTCCTTAGTGTTTGTGTTGCTGTTTTAAGTGAAAGAACCTTGATTCTTAAGCTTAAAAGTAAACTGGAAGTACCAGGAAATTAAATTATCTTCTAAAAAAAATTGCATATGACTAAAAAAGTACTTATTTTGAAAACCACTCCAGCTAATAACAACATGAAGAGCAACAGTATGATTATTTTCTAACTTCCTGTTTAACTTCAACTTCAGCTCACAAAAAATGGAGTGCTAATTTTGGCATACCACAAAAAAGTACATAAATACAGCCAAAAAAGCTACAAATACATGACTTCAGTAAATGTGATTTTCCTACAAAAAAAAAACACCGTTAGCATTAGCAACAGTAGCATCAACACTAGCCTATTGTTGCGTAGCTTCCTGTTTGATTCCAACTCCAGTTTTGTAAAAAGGGAAGTGGTTATTTTGCAATAAAAAAGTACAAAAATACAAATGAAAGTTATGAATAACATCAATAAATGTACTTTTGTTACAATAAAACACCCAGTACAGGCCCTAACAAACACAATGAGTTCATCACCTTAACATTTGGTTAGCATTTAAGAAAATGCCACCTATTAATATTTAACAGACACACAGTGACATTTATTAATTTCAAATGTTTTTTGTATAAGTTATACTTTTATTTTCCCCTTTCATTCTCCTCTTCTAATATGGTTTGGTATTTACCACTAGCTGTGATCTGGTTTAGCTGCTAAATGCACAATGTGCTTCAGAGGCTAAATTAGTTTCGTACCTGTGCACTGAACAAATATTGAGTAGACCAGGATTTATTGAAGCTACTTTACTAAAAACTGCTTTTTCTGTGGGTTTGAGGCAGAATTGGACATTACACGTGCTTTAAAACTAGAGAAAACAATTAGTGTGAGGATAAAACAATAAAAAGCTGGTGAAAATCGAGCTAGCTAACACAGAAATTCAACGCTAATTTGTCAAGTGACACTTTGAATTAGGACTCAGTATGAGTTTACCATTATACATTTAATCAGTAATAAATTACAGCAGAGCTTTTATGTTATAAATCTAACTTTGACCTTTGGGTAAGAGATTAACTACACACATACCTATGTTTGGCATTTTGTGCTAAACACATTACTCTGGTGTTTCTGCACTTTTTCTACAGGAACCATTTGTCATTTTGTTTTTCTATTTCACTTTTTTTTTGCCAGGGTAAATGCTTTTCTTTGTGCTTTTTCTCAAAACAACTGTCAGCAAAAGCAAAATAAATAAATATCCTGAATCTATTACAATGTATGCTGTAAATATTGGTAACAGAATACAGGGCACAGAATGTTTTTCATGCGATTTAAAACTGCAAAGTGTATTTTTATTGAAGTTTCATGAGACTTTGTTGCTATAGTCTTTCTTTCCATTGGACTCATATTTGTCACTGTTGATTAAATTTTATTTAACCTGCAAAAATTGTAATATTTTGCATCTTTTGACTCGATAGGACAAATATTACTTAAAAGAAGTAAACCTGTGTCTCCATCTTCTACTATTACATGAACTGGTTCATCATCAGGGTTTAAACCTTTACCTGTTAGATACAGAATTGTACAATAAGTTGAGGAGTTGGTTGAGGAACAGATCAACAGTATGAGGTACTCTGTCAAAAATCTGATGCTCAGTTCAGCCTTTGCTTGAACCGGACCACTGGTCTGGATCATAACATTGTTTCTCTCCTACAATCCATTAAAGCCTTTGGCAAACATTTTGTTTATTTCCTATCTAATATTGACACTTTCACTAATGTAAAAATAAGAGCACATGTAATTATTCTATAAATCTGTTTCCTTTATTTGCATTAAACTATATTGACCAACTTTCCCCAAGTGTAAGAGCAGTTTTTACATTTACTGCAGTAGTGTTTCCACTCTGTTTTTTTGACGTATTGTTGCAAAATGTGTGTAAAAGCAGCCTGATATAAGCAAAGGTTCAGGCTTTGGATCAGTAAACACCAGTCGTTCACTTTCAGGGTCATTCATCAGTGCAGCCACACTGACGGTGCACAAAAACAATGATCTGCATTCGGTTTCCTGAGGGAGGGGGTCAGGTTTCAGGGCTGATGGTGTTAGTGAGAAGTCAATACTGTACACTCCCCCTCTTAATCAGCCCGGTACAACAAGGTCAGTCCATGTGGAAACACAGTCCTGTGCTGGTGCTGATGGTGGCGGACAGACGCTCCAACGCCATCCATCAGGGCTCGGTGGAAAGCAGAAGCAGCATCCACATGAAGCGGAAACACACCCACCTCTGAACTTCCTACTGATGGATGAATACGCTTCCGTCAGTTACGTAACACACAGGCTGCCATGGACTGGACTTCTCCAACAGCAGGTTTAAGCGGTTTTACTTTACATAATGTGGAAATCCAAATCTGTCTTTGTGCCACAGAGTTTACGAATGCGCATCCTGGTATTACAAACCAACTTCATAACATTTACAGGGTTCCTACAGGTTTCAACAATTTAATTTTAGATGTTTTAAGTCTACTTGGAACAGAATTTAATGTCCATTTCATAACCATACTGTCAAATATTCATGACTCCTAGAATTTAGGAAAATGTATTTATTTACATCAGCACAGATTGAATATTACACACATACAGTACAAAGAACTGAAGGTCCTGTGATCGTTTCTCACCGGGGGCTGCAAAGTTAGTCATAATTGGTTCCTAATCGCGCTATAAATTCAATATACGGGTGGAACTGAGTCGACTAACGCTAGTTTCTTTGCATCTTGGACACATTCAAACACAACATAGTGAACAAGATTATGGCAACATAACTTAAGACCACATCAAATTTAATACCTTTTAAAGACTTTTTAAAGGTATTAAATACAGATTTGTAAATTCAGGACTTTTAAGACTTTTTAAGACCCTGATTTAACATCCCAGACTATAGTTTTCTGTATTATGTAATTATTATGTTGAAGAAAACCAATGCTAGTTCTTTAATATGGGAAATTAAAAAGAAATAAAGAAAAATTTGGCCGCTGAACTTTACTTTATTGATTTTCCACCTTTCATAGCTGCAGCACTCTTTATTAGTGTGTCTTTAGTGTCACTTTTCTACTTTTGCATTGAATTGTTAACAGTAGGTGATGATCTGAAAACTAGTGCACATATATAATCCTACAAAACCTATTTTTATTAAATTTTACACTTTCAGTTTCATTCATTCCACAGGATGTGGAGCAATTCTGTGTGAGCACATATGATCTTCAGAATGTGAAAACACAATAAGACATATTAGAGCAAGATTGAAAGATTTTGTTTTGGGTTTTTTTTGGGCAGTGAAAGCAGTAAGCAAAGACGATGATTAAAAAAAAAAAAAAACAGACCACAGTTTCACTCTTTAACTAGTCTAACCAGCCCAACCTTACCATTAGAACCACTATATGGGTCGGTCTGAAAAATGTTCCGTCCTATGAATAAGTGCACGCAGACAGAATAAGTCACGACGGCCACCTGATACCATTAAACAGGGACGGTCCTTAGGGACGAAAAGACGAAACCAGTGTTCAGGTGGGTTTATGTCCCGTTTCAAAACAGAGCAAACTGCTGTGATTCTTTTTACTTTCTCTGTTCCTCATTTGAACTCTTCCTCTGACCCTTTTCCTTCTTAACCCAGCCATAACCATGTGTATTGTATACAAAATATTATTATATAATATTTATGATCTCTTGATCCGTCTCCAAGTCCCAACAGGAGTGACTTGTACCATATTTACGTGGTCTGAGGAGACACTTTCATGTCATGATATGTTGCTTAAGTTTGTGCATCAGTTGTGACAGGATAAAGCTATTATTTTCTCCAGAGGAGAAAATTAAACACTGCCATATAAAGGGTGATGTGAACGAATAAAACATTGCCTGACAATATCATGTTGACAGAATCCAATTAACCTTTTCTGCTTCGATGAGGCCTTTGGAAATCAGCGTTGCTGTAGCGGCCCTGCTCTATCATCTTCCTCATCTAATTTCACCCATCAGCGTCACATCGACAAAGTCTGGAGGGAGAGATATTTAAGCTTCGGCAGTAAACACAAAGATTTAATTATTGATGGTGCCCACATTCTCCAGCTCACGTAATAAGGCCTTCCTAAAAAATGAATGCCACCTCGCGATTAATTATTGCAGTTTATCATGACTTCAAGTGGTGAATGCTGGGAACTGCATGAAAAGGGCTTTGTGTTGAACTGGGCCACGTTGCTGTGCTGTGCATCGCCACCACCACCACAGGCTTTGTTCTGATAGGCTCAATGAATCACTTTGCAGTGTGTTCATGGCCTATATCTCCTTATCCCTCCGGAGCAGATCAAGGAATGGAAAAACAAACACAGGCCTTGTAACACATAAGCATAATCAGGAACGTGGGCCCGTCTGGCTCTGCAGTTTCCTGAAGGGTAGGCTGACATACTGCAGGGGAACCCGCAACAAAACACAATGTGGCAAAGCCTCTACGGCTAATTCTTCTTCTTTCTCTGTCAGGCATGTTTACAGAGCTGCACCTTTTTGTTTATGTGGACTGTTGCGCGAACATGATAGCTAGTGGCAAATGTCTGTCTGACACAACAAATGAAAAGATGAGGAGGTGAGGAGCCAGGCACAGCTGGGTTTCCTTCCTGAACAACATCTAAATGAAACTGGTAGAGATGTTGCAACGATTCATTCACTGTACAGATGAGTTCCAGGCTGAGTGTTTATTAACGGTAAAACTTCAATCTCAGCGTCTTAAATGTAGCACATGCACTTTTCATCCACTCAAAGTGCTATGGAGCAATGTTTTCATTATGGGATGCCTGTCCATTTGGCATCACATGGGCAACATTAACACTGAGCAGCGGTAACGCACCACGAGACCAAGAAACTCACCTACAGATGCAATGAAAGAAACAACTGTAAACTCCAGGCTGCATAGAGGCCCGATGTGAAGGGACATGGATTCCACTTCATGTTTGACGGGAAGTTTGCAAATTTAAGTGAGACATTATTCATTCAATTTACACTACACATACCTGACAACTGAAAACAATAAGAAAGGATCTTAATAACTGGGGAAGCATAAGTAACTTCCTGCTTCAGCTCCTTCACAAGTTAAATAAACATATCCACAGAATTGGTGACACTAAGATCCTGTTTCCAGGACAGGGACCTCCACAGTATCATGTTTCTGGCAGACGTCATACTACCAAAAAGGGAAGTTCAGTTGTTCTTTAGCACAAAAAAAAAAAAAAGTTAATATTACTTTTAATATGACTTAGCTTCATTACTAAGGTAAGAACAGCCTCACATACCTGCATCTACAACGGCAGCAGTCAGCTGAGCTTTATTCCTTGGAGTTTCTGTGATATTCCAAATGTCTGCTCTGGACTTCCTCTGTGCTTGTGTTCCAACAGGCTGCAATGTTGCATAATGTTAGCCAAGGAAGGCAGTCAGGTAGCATTAACAGAGGTCCAGCTCCCAGCACGAACCCAGACTCCAACACAAATGTCAAACTTCATGTAAATGCACACACTGGCACAAATCTTGCGCAGAGGACCTTTAAAATCAATTGTGTGTAATTAGAAATAAATGGGATAGACTTGCGTGACCCGGTTACACATAGTCAGCATGATACACATGTACATGAAGTCCTTCATTATGCAAATGATAAACTCACCAGTACGTCTGTTTACATTATGTATTTGTTTACACGTGAACTCGATATCATGAAAGATCCGGGTTTTACGATAGAATTACAGAAAACAGCGGCATTACTATGCAAATGTATGCAGCTGAGGAGTCTAATAAGCTCTTTGCCTTTTATAGAGAGAACCTTGGCTGGGAGAAGTTTCTGTTTGGTATTGTTCTTGACTTTATCACCCTGATTAGCCCCGAAGCTGAGCCGAGCTAAACACACCTTATTCTCCGTTAGCCCTGGGAAATTTCCTTGCCTAGGTGTGTTGGTGCAGAACACGTGAAGGCACACAGCCAGCGGCCGCCACAGCCCGGTTAACCTTGGCATACTTAGGTTCACAGAATGCCATGTCAGCATGCAAAACACTGCACCTCTCCCACTGGGGCGAGATCACAGCTCCGATGCAAGATGCAACACGTTCACTCAGAGACGCGCGTTGGCTTGAAGCGACCAACATGGCTGCTTCAGCGCCGCTCACCCCTGGGAAAGAAAAGCACGGGGAGAAGAAGAGGTGAAGGGTATGAAGCTGCTGACGGTCCAGCTCACCTGCAAAGTTACACACCTGGAACACCTGGGGCTCCAGAGGGACACGAGTGGAGAACAAAACCACATGGACTCAGAAGAGGACGGACATATTATCATCCTGACACTGCACACACTCACTTCGGTCACACCTTATATAAACATATGTCATACTGTTCATCCCTGACATTTAACATTTTACATCTTATTCATCTCAGTTTGCAAAATTACCCAGATATTGCAAGCACATTTATATAACTATATATTTTTTATCTTCGTAATAGTAGTTTATTTTTTTTTTAAATTTTTAATGCTCTTTTTCTTTTGCATGCCATTTTAAATGCTACTTTGTTTAGGGCGTTCAGTGTGGACGGCAAAGTAAGAGTTTCATTGTACGGAGAGACCCGTTTCTTTACTGTGTGTTTACTGTGTTTCTTTACCACATGACAATAAACGCTTTGAATCCTTGAATCCTGTAGCCTGGTCTCCACCGTGTAAATCCACAGATATACACTGATCTGAACGCTGAGGAATCAAATTACCTCACAGTCAAAACAATAAAATAAAAGCAGGCCCCTCATTTACAGACCATTATCCAGACACCTTCTGTGTTTAATAATGGACAGGACAGGGTTTGTGCAGGACATTATGGTGTCACAGTGAGACTGACCTTTGACCTTTTGGACATAAAATGTTAGTACTTCATCATTGCATCCTGTTAAATGTGTGTGTGTGTGTGTGTGTGTGTGTGTGTGTGTGTGTGTGTGTGTGTGTTGTACAACGAGAGTATTGATTTTTAAGTTATGGGTACAGTGACCTTGACCTTTTGCCACCAAAATCTAATCAAGTCATCCTTTACTCCAAATCTGAAGAAATTCCATTACATCTTTCCTGAGATCTGAACAGGTGAAACATCCAGTGTGTACCCCGTCTTCACTCGTAGCCATAATGGGCTCCACTATCCCTGCGACCCAAACAAGGGCTAAGAGGTTCAGAAAATGGATGGATGGATTCCTCAGATCACAGTTATAAGAACTGTACAGACAACTGGATTGGTGGACGAGCTACAAACAGGCTTTTACTGTTGTGTGTTCCAATCTCAGACTGTAGAGGCCATGTTTAAGCGAGGAGATTTACGCAGTAGCTGTCAGTTTTTATGCCACATCAGTTTCTTGACTATTGGTGTCTGAATCAAGTGGTCATGGAAGACACATTTTCACTTCAACTCCACGCTGATGTGGCGACACTGGCCCTGGTTACACAACATCGCCGTTGACATTGAAACGCTGAACAGGACAGAAAAGGCTGTAGTACCCTACCAGGCCAGTAGTGGGCGATGTAACATTGTAGTGACACGCCCCGCATGAGCGCTACATGTTCCTCCACAGACCGGAAGAAGTACAGCCAGCTGTTGACAATAACAGCTGGTAACTGGCACGACAATTGGAATCAAAGTGTAACGTGAACGCACAAAGCAGAGCGTGATGTCAGCGTTGACACGGCGACGACGGCTGTTGTGTTTGAGAAACAATCCACTAAGGAGGCAGTATTCAGAGTATACAAAAGGTTTCTGTGTAAAAGGGGAGGCCAAAACGAAACAACATTGCATTTCATCCTAAAACCATGATATAAACAGTGCTACTATATCATAATCTGCATTTTTAAATAGTAATACTGCTCCGAAATAGTAATATTACTTCACAGGTGCAGGGCGACCAAATCAGAGTTTTATCAGATTTATCTCTGTTTTCTTTCACATTAATTACATAATGACAATAAGGTCATCTGTGATCCAATTCATCATGTCAATCAATCAATCGCATTTTATTAATATAGCGCCAAATCATAACAAAACTTATCTCATGACACTTTACATTCAGAGCTGAGTCAAGACCAGACTCCTGATGTATTACCTTGTTTTTGCTAATTTAATGAAGTAGCAGTTGAGTTCTATCCATTTATATTGTATTGATTGTTGTATTCAGTTACTTTTCATTCATTTTATTTATATGATGTTGACTTTGTGACTGCTATTCTTGTGTAATTTTACTTACTTACATTATTAACATAATTTTTGACATGATAATTGTAATTTTCCTTTGATCATATAATAATTAGAACGCCTATATTTTTTGTAAAGTATCTGAGTCAGTTGAATGGATGGCACCACATCTGCCTTGTTCCGGAGAAAACCCTCAATTGATTTCTTTTGCTAAGTAACCGTGTAATAGGAACAAGTTAATGCCATTATCCCTCACATGTGGCGTTGTGGTCTGCTATCTCACTCCCCTGTATGTATGAGACACGCAGGAATGAAAATAAAAGCGGACTTGACAATATTTTTTTGTGCTGCTTTAGAGGGAAAAAACAAAGCTTGAACTGAAAAAGTGTCGAGCCTTTAAGAGAACTGCCTCCTCTTCAGCGGGAACTCACAGCTCAGGGATGAAGAACAAAAGCCTTAAAAAGCAGAAGCGTAGAAAACGACTTTGGCACAGCTTGGAATTCATGGATGTTAATGTTTGCTGAAGACAAAAGACCTAAATGCATCCCTGAAATGAGGCTTAACAGCTGTGTACAGTATAGCATTAGTGTGACATGAATCTCTAGGACAACTTTGAATACAAATGCTTTTTCACACCTCAGCATGTAGAGACACTGAAAGTTCCAGAATTCTAAATCCTCTGGCTGCAGGTCATATTCCAATGCATTATTAGTGAGCGTTGCGATTTACCTTCTCAACAAAGGCAACAAACAAAATTAGACTTTGTTACTCGCGGCTCTCATTAAATTGCCATGAAGAGGCAGCGTGAGTTTTGGAAACCCTGACATGAATACAATATGAAAAGGCGCTCAGTGTCAGCAGCAAAATGAGGGAATGAGGAGCAGCCTCATTTCCATACAGTGTACAAAATGATGTGAAACTATTTGATTTGTTGAGTAACGTCACAAAACGCCTGCTCTGTGGACCAGAGAAAGAAGGATCCCAGCCCGGCAGCGCTGCAGTAGAAATGCATCTGTCTATCAGGGATGTGAGTCCCCACCACTGAGGCCCAGTCCATAGGCGTCTGGATACGCTACGTTAACGGCACAGTGAAGCCCCCTGCCCATACGATGCGACACGATTCATTAATGATTTGACTTTATACAATGCGATTCAGTTCGATACGATTCATTAATGATTTGACTTTATACAATGCGATTCGGTTCGATAAGATTCATAATGCAATTCAAAAGGATTCAACACAATATAAAGAATTTACAAGAACACATGTTTTCTAAACAACATCCCCATTCTTTAGTCCTCTCTGTTTCCCTGTGAAGGAAGGATTTGATGCTTGATTGTTTTCTATAAATCAAACCAATCAAACCAACTTAAAAACAAGATGTAATTCAGTATGGAACAGACAGAGGATTGGTTTATTCCTAATAAACACTAAATCATAAACAAAAAGTGTTTTATTTCATTACATTTGTTTTTAATCTCATTCTCTACTTATACATTACATTTATTTAGGGCATTTCTTTTTGGCCTCTTAATAAAAGAAGTACCCTGAATATCTCCTCTCCACCTGTTGTTTTTCTTCCCTCCATGTTTGCTGTTTACTAACTGCGGCTGCGCCACCGGCTCCCGTATGTTTTAATAATAAAAAAATAATGATGGTGCATTCTAGGCGCCTCGAAAACACGAGTATAGAGGAAATAAACTATGTAATAATCGACGTAACCGTGGGTTTTACCGATGCAGTCACGCTAAGAAAGATACATTTAGCCGGCAGCTGTATCCGATGCACACTGAAGGTACCGGTGCAGTCGCATCACAAATGTCTGTCTGGGACCACCGGTTCCGGTCAGTGAATCTCTCCATCCATACTTTCTATACGGTTTTGCAGGAATGAAACACCGGGGCTGCGGCAACTAGAACCATCAGAACATTAAAGAGCGAGCTGAAGGTTAGGTTATTTTTCTGAACTTGTTTTTGATGCTGAATTGAAACATCTAAACATCTGAAAAGGCTTTATTAAAGTCTAATGCAGATGTTTTCAGCATTTCTCTCTCCACCCATCGTTCTTCACACGCCGTCTGACCTTCTGCAGCATTCAGTGTAAGGCAGTAAACAAACAACCAGGCCTGTAGTCCAACCCACCACATACTAAACCTCCTACAGCAGCTCCAGTTCAGAGCATGAGCAGCCGACAGCCTCATTCTACAGCACTGCCATATGTATAATTTAACCTCATCGTCCACTACCTTCATATTCCTATCCTTATCTCCAGTGAAACAGGAGCTGCTGTTATTGCTGTCAGACGGGGTCATTGGATGTGATCAGGGATGTCGTGTTTGACTAATCACACCTGACTTTAACATGTATCACAGGCTTCCCAATATTCACATACTATATATATATATATATATATATATATTTATTATTGTGCTTAACATTTTTCAGTGAATGTGTCTGTGGTTCTCCAATGACTGCAGATCAGCAGCTTATGTAATCAACCAATCAGCAGCCAGATAAGTATGTAAGAATAAGCTGTTACTCAATGTATGTAACAGCTAATTACTGACTCCCCTTATTTGCCCGGGAACACCTTATCTTCTTCTTTCGATCGAAATCAGGTTAATAATGACTATTTAAAGGGGACATTTTGTACTCCATTTAACAGGTTAATGTAAGTGCTGTGTCTCCTCCGAAATTATCAGCTCTAAAAACCTCATCGATCACTCATTCTCTAATGCAGTACGGTTCTTTTTATTCCTCTATCTTTCAAATGGGCTGCTTCAGAGTCCACTGCTTTACATGTAAATGAGCCGCCCATGCACCGTCAGTCCTGACGGTGCCATGGATACCATCATTTAGACCAAAGATATTTAGACTAAAGATGGAACATTCCAATCTAGCTGGTTTCACTACTGATGAAAACATAACCACTGGCCTTTAATTAATTAACAGAGGCTTTCATCATGTCACAACAGGTCACGGTGAACTAATGGTATCAGTTCTTGAATGTTTCTGTAAAGTTTATTAAGGCTAATTTGTGTTTCAGCAGAGAGGTTTTCTGAGCTCTTAGAGTTTAATGACATGTTTGGTCACATTTGTTATTTTTACCTATATTTTAGGATATAAAGATGGAAATAAACAGACTGTAAATGGGCCTTGTGTCATAAAATTATTATTTAGTTAACATTAGATCTTATCAGGTGGTGATAAATTTGCTCATCTATAAATAAGATATCAAAGATGATCACAGCTGTCACCTGGTTTTCACTAAACAGTTGCTTATTCAGTGAAATGAGCCATTTCTCCCTATATGTCTGTGTAGGTTCTCATTTGCCCAGGTCATCGTCTTTCTTGGTAGTTCTTCTCGGTTCAGCTGGACTGGTTTAGCTCCCTATTGGACTTGATTCAGACAGATCAGGGCTGCCGTGGCTCAGATGGTAGAGCAGGTCATCCAATAACCGAAGGGTTGGAGGTTCAAATCCCGCTCTGTCTGAGTCATGAGCTGTTGTGTCCTTGGGCAAGACACT
>JAPQRQ010000022.1:35312639-35326521 GCA_037367365.1 Apogon talboti
AGGAAGTGAAGAAGGAGGAAGTGAAGACGAAGAAAATGAAGAAGGAAGTGAAGAAGAGGAAGAAGAAAGTGAAGAAGAAGAAAGTGAAAAAGAAGGAAGTGAAGAAGAGGAAGAAGAAAGTGAAGAAGAGGAAGAATGTAGAGAAGAAGAAGAAGACGCAGAAGAACCCACTGTGTGTGTGTGTGTGTGTGTGTGTGTGTGTGTGTGTGTGTGTGTGTGTGTGTGTGTGTTTCTCATTTGTCTGTGTGAGGTGTGTATTCATCTGTCTTTTCCGGTGGACATGTCGACTCTCATATTTTCATCTGTCAGGAGGATTGCACAAAAACTGTTACATTGATTTTCATGAAACTTGATTGGAAGCTAAAGCCGGGGACGAGGATGAATCCATTACACATCAGAGCAGATCCATGACACCAGACAGAGCTGGAGCTTTCCTTTGTTTTAAACTCTTTTACAGTAGATACCGACCAGACTGTTACTATTCCTAGATTTAAGTGAGTGTGGGACTTTCTAATCTTCATGTAGAATCAGTTTTCTCCTATCTTGTGCTAGAATTAGGAAGTGTGGATATGAAGGGACGAGCAGACACCATTTCATACTGTTCTATATTCACATCATGAGTTCCACCAAATCCAGCCCCAGCATGAGCCACTCAACACTAACAACTAGGACTGCAGCCGAAAAAAGGTGTAAAAATAGTTACATTTTACTGGGTAAAATCTGCTGCAGACCTGAAAGAGACAAAAACCACCAAATCTGAAACCAACATTGTGTATTTGCAGCTTTTTTGTGTGTGTGTGAGACGCTGACATGACACAGGCTTTATTAAAGACCGCAGGGAAATTCACTGGATTCAGGTTTTACATCAGTTTTGTCTTATTGCAGAATCAAAATACTGTGCTTCTTTACCATCATTCAGTTGATCTGTGTTTCCGAAAGTGCAGCGTGTTGAGTTACATCTGAATGGATTTACTACAACGTGAGTATGATTGGTTACAGCACAGGTGTCAAACATGCGGCCCGGGGGCCAAATCCAGCCCGCTGAAGGGTCCAGTCCGGCCCATGGGATGAATGTGTGAAATGCAAAAATTACACTGAAGATATTAACAATCAATGTTGTCAAAATCATTTTAATTCAGGTTCCACATACAGACCAATTCATTCATTCATTTATTCCGAGCAAGTAAGCATTTCCAACCCAAATGACCTGCATACAACAGTATCTAAAAATATAATTACAATCAACAGAATACATGCAGGTACAATATTTCAAATACATACTACTATGCTCGAAAAGGAGTGGGAAGAAGAAAGCTTATTTAATCCCAGCACCATTTCTATCAGTAACTTAACATAATGACATTTCAAATACTCACTCCTGTCTTTAATGAACAAACAGGCCCTACCAGGTTAGAATGAATTCATTCAACAGCATTTACATTATTTAACCAAAATATGGGTGAAAAATAGAAACAAAGTCCATTCATGGAGGTGTTACCATGGTAACAGTTAACTGTTAATTTACATTATAATAATAATTACATACCAACAATGGTAAGAAAACTTCAGTATCACTAATGGTAAAGAACAGCACATCCCATAATGGTAAGAACAATACCAGAAAGGTAAAGGACAACACATACCAACATGGTGAGGAACAACAAGCACACATCAACGTTGTAAGACAGAATATTGAAGTAACATAAGTATTAAGACCATCTCTCTTTATACTGTGACTAGACACAGTGTTCATATAATCAGATCTGAAGTGGGTCAGACCAGTAAAATGTTAACATATTCACCTATAAATGATGACAACAACAAATTTTGTCTTTGTTTTAGTGTAAAAAAGTAAAATTGCATGAAAATGTTCACATGAATAAAACTATCCTTTTTACAAAAACGTGAATAACCTGAAATGTCTTAAGAGAAGTAAGTGCAATTTTACCAATACTCTGCCTGTTGTATTTGTAATTGTAATGTACATTGTAGATGTATGTGTAGATGATAAACTGGGGCATAATATTGTTAGAATTGCTCATGTTTTTCTTAAGACATTTCAATGTGTTCATGTTATTCAGATTTTTAAGGAAACTTTGTTGATGTCAGCATTATCATGATATGATTGGACATTTTTTTCTGTTATTATTTGTTTGATACGGCCCACTTGAGGTCATACTGGGGTGAATGTGGCCCCTGAACTAAAATGAGTTGGACACCCCTGGGTTACAGAAAGAGCTCCAACTATTCATGTAAAGTTGTATTTTATGTTGATTTTGTGACATTTGAAGTGAAACAAACCACGTCCCTGACCTTTAATCAATATCCTACATGTGTATTAATGTGACTGAACAAAGCTGTGTAGCATTAACATGTCTTAATTACTTCCACCGTGAGACTCTGGGCTACAAAGGCAGCGCTTGGCAGAAGCAGAGCAGTGAGAACCCTCTGGAGATGCTGTTGGCAGTCACTCCCACTCTGGAGCTCTCACTTCTCTTGCCTTTGCTACTGCTGCCCATCAAAAGCATCAGTCAACCCAGGGCTCGGAGATGACTCCTCTGGACGTGCAGGAGTTAGTATAAGAACAAAGAAGCCTTGATATCTGCCAGTAGTGGATGAAACAGAAATGATCAGTCGTGTCCTGTTTATTGCTGTTTTGAGGAACGTAATCATGGACGACAGGGACCAGGAAAGTAGGGCTATGAAACCTGGATGGATCTGGTCTTGTCTGCTATGTTGTTTAAATAAGGACAAACATTGGAAGGAGGTGGATGGAGACGGAAATGATGGAAAAAGAAACTCTGTGAACACAGGAGACAGGGTCATGTGTACTTTTTTAATTTAAAATATTCATCATGTAAGTTCCTGCCCTAACTATAATCTTTTCCTAACCCTAACCAAGTTGTTTTTATATGACACAAAACTAAAAATTAAACTCATCTACAGATCAAACACTGACATCATAACATAGGATTAAAAATGAAGGGCACTTAGTTAAGTCCAGAAAAACAGACAAGGGCGTGGTTTAATAAAGGAAATGTCTCCCAGTGTGTTTATTCAGATTCAAACCAGGTCATGACTGATAAAACCATTCTTTGACCGTGTGTAGAAAAAACTCCAGACTGGAGAACACTCCGGAAACGCTCTGGATGTATTACACAGAAGACGTTTATCGACAGTACCAGCTTGTGAGAACAGAGATTGCTCAATAGAGAAGATTGATGAATCCCGTTCTGAATGCACTTCCTGATGCACAAGGCTTTACAAAAACCAAAACCATAAATCACTGTTTGGTTCAAATCAGGGGATGGGGTGAATGCGCCTTCCACGGATTGGTCGAATACTGTAAATGAAGGTATAGACTAATACCAAGTCAATATGGGACGCATATGAGCACATTCCAAAACAAAAGGTACAAATGGAAATAGTTCCTCATCGCCAACCTTGGTGTGGGGACTTTATATCTTTTAGAACAGGGTGACCTGGTAACAGCATAAACTATGTAAATACCTGAATTTCTCCAACAATTATTTCTTCCTAACCCTACCATGGATACTTATATTACCCAAATCTAAAAACTTAAGGGAGTTGACAATCAACAAACAACAAATTAAAGCTTAACAAGTCATACAACTAAGGCTACGTTCAGACTGCAGGTCCCACATGTGACCAGTATCTGATCTGTTAAAGACAGTCTGAACAGCACTAATCCGACCCAGGACACTTTCATATGTGGTCTTAAATCCGATCTGATATTTAGCAATGCAACTTCAGTCTGAACGGCCAGATCACATTTATCCGACCTTTACGTCATTGAAATGTCACAATTCTGCGACCCAGGAAAAGGAGGAGCGACGGGAAAAAGATATTTACTTCCTAAACACAGAGCGTGCCTGCATGGTCATGTATTATTACGTCAGGACCTCTTTTGTGCGTGGTAAAAGGGATTTTTATGTCTTTTTTTTTTTTTTAAAGGATGAACTGAAATCATGACTGGCAACATGATCCTCACAGATTCATTCATGTAAAAAACAAGTGTCCCCCAGTAACATACAAATGAAATTATAAATATACCAAAAGTGTAAGATGGTGTGACATGTATGTACAAACCCCCATTCAGAGTCACATTCAGTTCAGACTCAAAACTGACAGAAGTAGCATTTAATGTGTAATATGAACGAGCACACAAAAAAATGGGATTTCACCCAAAAATCCGAATTATGTAGTTAAAAGAGTGTGAGATAACTCAAAACACGTTTTATATTTTTCCAACAGTCTCGAAGGAGTTCCCAGTGATGCTGAGCCCTTTGACCTTCACTCTGCGGCCCAGCTCATCTTATTTAAATGAGAAGGCGTGTCCAAACTTTTGACTGGTACTGTGTATGTCCATAGTTTGCAGAAATGTACAATACATATTTTTGTCCCTGTCCAGTGGTGTGTGGACACCCTGGTCTGTACTCCACATCGGGTGTTTGGTTTTACATCTGGCAGCCTGCTGCAGTCACAGACCTCCAATAAACACAGTCATGTTGTTATTAGAGGCCTGTTTAATTATGTATGAAGGGCCTGATTTCTGTGCAGACTGTCAGTGGGAGACCTTGACACCCTTCTTCCCCTTCGCCTCCACATGACGGCCACACAAGTCAGAGTCCGGGCAGGCTTTTCAAAGCAGCGTCTTCCGGTGGCTTTATCTGCGTGTCCTCTCTTTTCCTGTCATTCAGACCCCTTCCAGAGCCACGCTGCAGCTCTGACCTCACTTCCTCAGCCATTTCCTGCCTTGTGCTTCAGCCCTGCTGACTCTGCGGCGCTGCAGGTGACGGATGGACAGCGCAAAAGATTTCAACTCATTTAAAGTTGCCTCTGTGTGGATCGTCTTAAGTTAAAATGTCAGCAAGACCAGAAAGCGTCACAGATAATAGAAATGGCCTTTCTCCAGCCACAGTCTTTGTCTATCAGGCTACAAGCTGATGGGTTGTTTTGATATTTTTGTCTCATATATCCCCCAGCACAAAACAAGGTCAAAGACCCCCATTACATAGGATTTAGTCTCAGTAAGCTCTTTGTGTTCAGAATTAAACATGAGTCCCATTCCTGCCCACACAGTTATTGTAAATCTGGTGACTCACGATGTAACATTTATTGTCTGTAGGTAGCTCGCCATCTTAGTTAAACCTTACTTAATGTGATTATTTACAACGTAAGAAAAGAAATTAGTGTAAATCAACATATACAAACAGCTTTTGAGCTTTTCTAATTAATTGCCTTAAGCACCTCACGGCATATAAACTCAGCTAAATAACCCAGTGTCTGGTGGATCATTTAGCAAATCCACCACAAAATTGAGTAAATAAGTAGAGAAATGTAACAAAAGTAGATGCTTGAACACAGGCTGAGCTGGCCCAGTTGAGTCTGATTGTGGATTAAGATGGCAAGAAGCAAAGATCTAAGTGACTTTGAAAGAGGGTTCATTGTTGGGGCACGAATGGCAGAAGCTTTAGTCACAAAGACTGTTGAGCTGGAGCTGTGACAAAAGTGACATGTGCATAGATCTATGGGGAAGATGTCAGCACGATATATCACCACGAGTGCTCAGTGAACACTTTGATAAGCACGAAAGTGATGTGAATCTGATGCTACGACTTTAAAGACACTGGATTTCAACCTAATTAAACACGTACGACAACTTTAGAAGTGACATAAATCCAATTAAATCAAGCAGAATCGAAAGAACATTCAACTTCAAAGACAGAAGCTTGTGACAGGTAGGCTATCAGTTCTAACTTACTGCTGTTAATGAAGCAAACTATATTAACCCTTTATCGGCCAAGTGACTATTTTTGGTCATTTTCACACGCATTACAAGACAGTGACAGTAACAGTTCCAGTGAGGACAGTGTGCCACCGATTTAAGGTCCAATGTGGTCTCCAGGGTCTGTAAGGTCCACCTCTGCATGAACAGTGAGTGTACCTGCTTTGTTAGGTACCATGAAGTAATGGTACTAATGCAAGTACTGATGTTCAAAGGGATAATGTGGATGTGGACAGGTGTCTGGATCAGCACTGATGTTGGTCTAATGTTAGAAAAGGCATGTTCTAATGTTATCAAATACATGTTCCTTTCACATTACATGTGTTTTTATTGTATTTTTTATATTTACTTCTTGGATTTTTTTGCCACTTGTGGGAAAGGAACCAAATATGGTAACTTCATTGACCTTGATTTTCTACATGACAATAAAAAAATGTGGAAAAAATTGACAAAACTTATAAAGTCTTTTTATGTCCTCCAATAACATACTAAGGTTGAACTTTTGAATTTCAGAGTATTTGTATGAATGAACTATAAAGGGTTAACAAATTAGATGTGATCACCAGAGGACAATCAAGAGTAGATTTCACTATCAACCTCCCAGACAAAATAAATAAATAAATAAATAAATGCCATTGAAAAATCATCTTTAACTTAATAAATCAAACTAAACATCTGATCTGAATCAAACAAGGAATCACCTGAATACTATATTTAACTAAATAAATCTGGAACTAAACATCAGAGTAATCAAAAAAATAAACAAAAAACAAAACAAATGTTGGTGAAAAAAGTTTTTAGATTTTGGAATAATATTAAATGGGAGTCGATTGGACCCATTGACTTCACCTTGTCCCACTGTGAAGTCGTTCCAGTCAGGGAATTCTTGCAGGCATTAGTGCATAAGTTGTACGATGAACCAAATCATGTGAGCGGTTATTGCACTGGTTAGCAGAGCCTCTAATCTGACCTGAATGGTAGCAATGTGGGAAACATTGGTGCTTATGTGTGTGATTCTCTCTGGTTGTAATGTGGAGAAATCTGCTTTTGATGAGGCCTCAGTGAGTGTGACTGTTTTTGTGTTGAGTGTGATGCACGTGGCTGTAAATGAGTGTGTGTGTGTTTATCTGCTGCCTTGTAAGCCAAGGTTGTGCTCTCTGGCTCTGTGACAGTGGTGTCACGGCCAGGTTTTTTTTTTTTTTTGGTGTTTTTTTTTCCGCGGTGGAGTGAGCGGGGGCTGTGCACCGTCATTAGCAGGTATTCCAAGCAGACAGACAGTCCCAGCTTGAAGCTTTCCCTGGAAGCCTTAGATGAAATGGCACAAATAATGAGCCACATTATCAATCACAGGCAGGGGGCAACTGGTTCAGTGTGTATGTGATGCACACACGCTATCTGTGACAAACACACACACACACACACACACACACACAAGGCCTGTGGAGTGGAGGAAAGGCACAGTACCTCAAAGCAGAGCCCAGAGATCATTACCCAGGCAGCTCTTCCATTCAGCTCATGGCTACCCCGGTGGATTAGAGTATCGCAACCATACTGTGTTCAGCCAGGATTAGATAAAAGTAGGAAAAGGTCAACGTCACACAAACAGGCTTCTCAAACATCACAATTAAGAGACAAAAGTGTGGTCAAAATGTTGTGACATAACCAAGTGTTTAAATACAGAGGGGTTACTGTGGTCGCACTTCACCACCGATGTGTCAAAAACGCACTTTTTTATATTCAACAGATCAAACATATACAGATATACATGGGAAAATGTCAAAAAATGTGACGTTTGTGTTGAAGTCTATTTTATACTGGGAGCCCAATGTTAGCTAACTCAGTTTTTAAGCCAACAACAGTCTCTGCTGCCTACATCCACAATAACATCCTCTAAAATGATGTCTATGTATTTAGTTCAGGGGTGTCAAACATATGGCACGCTGTCCTAAACCGGGTCACGGGTGTTGAACTGATTTTAGTTCCAAACTCCAACACTTTAAATATTCTACCTGTTACTATATGTTTTGTACCTTTGTCAATCCGATCTGCACATGTATAAAGGATAAGTAGAGGCACAATAGTGTTAAAATTGCACATATTTTCCTTAAGTAATTTAATTTTTTTCAGGTTATTTATATATTTTTTGAAAGGATAGTTTGTAAATATTACCATTTGCACTACAACAAGAGCACATTTGGAGCTGTCATTATTTATAGTCTTTTGTGTTATTGCTCTACTGGTCTGGTCCACTTGAGGTCAGATTGGGCTGAATGTGGCCCTTTAACACTGGCTACTGCTCATTTAGAAATAGAGTTAAGTCTAATACACCTGCCAATCTGAGGCCACCCCAGACTAAAGGTGACAAAATGCACCAGTATCTTTGATCGTGGATGAAAAGCTGTGGTCTGATGTCGCAAAAATCTGACGATCTGATTAGGAAATCAGCATGAAAACACAACAGATACGTTTATGTAGCTAAAAATGCTGTCATATTTAATTGGTCTGATTTCTTGAGACGTTTTATAACAGTGGGATGATTGGTTGAGCTTCATTGTTCTCAACTACACCAGTGAAGACGACATGCACTGGAGTTGTTTTCTCATGTGCATTTACAACCTTCAGACTGACTAAACTGGTCACACCATCTACATACACATCATCATCAAGTTTATTAGATCCATGTTGAAAAATAAAGTTAACGGCCACTGAAACCTCAGTCTGCATGAGGCTTTAGGAAACATCACCAAGCAACTGATGACCACAGAGAACATGAACTTCACATCAGCAACCTATCACACACAAACAGCGCGTATTAAACCTGGTGATTAAAATGTGTTTGTCACTTATGTTTCATCAGCTCCACTGAGGCCATTGTGAGGTCGTACTTCGTGAAATCAACTCCTGGGTTTCCGCTGTTGTGTCAAAATCTCAAAAATATTCTTAAACATTCCTCTGCTATTTTTTATCTCTAAGAAAAAAGTATGAAAATCAACAGAGCACAGAGTCGGAGACAGCAGCAGCTACTTACTGAGAGGAATAACATATACAAGCGGTGGTGGAGGTGGGGTTGTTCTATGACAGACTGGATTTTCATAGATTCGGTATCGTCTCCCTGGCTGAGGCGGCTTTAACACCGTGTCCAGGTCCAAACCAGCCCCTATAAAAGGAAGTGGTGGTCTTGCTCTTAGTCTTGTGTCCACATAAGACAGCCTGACTCGGCTTATTGTTTCAATATTTGAACAGATGGTTGGAGATTTTCCTCTGCCGGAGTTATCGATATTTTCCTGCCAAACAGCCATCAATCAAAATCCACGAAATGCCAGAGTAGTTATGCTGGAGTTTGCTCAGCTTCTCTTTGTTTCACCAGACTGTTGGCTCCAAATGAGGTGTTTTCAAACTGTATTTTCTGATTTCTGTCACAATGGGACAGAAATAAATCTGTAAACATAGACTTTACCAATGTTAACCCTGAAATGTGTGAATAAAAAAGGACATTAAGTACACGATAACCGGTACACAATACCAACTGGATTATTTACTGTACTTTCATCTTTTTTCTCTTTTTATTTAACCCTTTATGACCTACCATCGAACAAGTCCATATGAACGAGCACACACAAAAAAAAAAAATCAGATTTCACCGACAAATCCGAATCCGAATGTATGAAAGATTTGTATGTGATTGTGCACTTAAGTAAAACTTGTGATGTCTGAACACTGTAGCTTTTAATGTATTCCACTGTGTTAAAAAAAACAACAACTGCAGGAACAAGGTAGATGAAGTCAATTAAAGAGAAAAGATCTTTAAAGCCAAAGATTGATTGTGTGTGTTGACAACAATCTGCCTCCACCTTCTGTTAGTGACACTTATTTTCCCAGAACATACAGCCACAGCGCTGATCTCCTCTTATGTTTATCAGAAATCTTTACACCTTCCAAATTAAACAAAACTTTCATATATCAGGCTGCTTTAGCTTCCAAATCCGCATCTAAGAAAAAACAGCAAAATAGAAAAAACAATCAAACAGTTTCATTTCCACAGTTGAGATGCTCATCAGTCCTCTGTGGGGGAAATAAATAGTTGATAACGCGTTTAACTGGAGGTAAATTAAAATACACCCCTGAGTGCACAATGTGTTGTCTTTTTTTTAAATAAAATTTTCCAGGAAATGACAACTCTAAAATACCATTAATAAAACCTGCAAGGTGACTTTTTTTGTCCAACATGGGCGAGACACTGACATCTAGGACAACACATATCTACAAAAATACTTCAACCTCCACTTTCATTTCCTTTTGTGTAAATAAAATCAAAACACTGTGCTGAACGATGCTAAACTGTTTAGTGGAGCTGATAAGAGCTCCAAAGTGCAGTGGGTTTATCAGTACAGGCGACCTCTTTGACATTCATTCTTTTTAGCAGAATAATAAAAGTGCGATAACAGTATGATACCTTTGTTTTTGACTCGAGTGGTCCAGTCTAAATAGAACCCAAAATAGTTGGCACAGGATAAAGAAACATAAATTAAGCAGTGATATTAAAATGCACATTGACTTCATACTTTACACACCTGAATACACCCAGAATCCTTGAACATTTTAATTACATTACAAATATTAAGACATGATCCATAATAGAAACCAGTATTGTTCTATGCATGTGTGAGAGTACTACTTCCTGTCACTCTTATTTAGTGTTTATTATTATTTTGTATATGTATATTGATATAAAGTAATGATTAAACAGTGGTATAAACTGGGGTTACAGCCATGAATGTGTTCTTAAAAGCCTAAAATCTTTAAGGTTTGATAAGATAGCTTAAAAATTAAAATAACTAATTGTGTGATTCTGCTTCAGTGTGATCTGCCATTAGCTTGCTAGCCGCTGTTAGCAACAGTTAGCTTGTTAGCAAACATTAGCTTATTAACTAAAAGAAAAATGTAAGTGTGTTTCATCTAAAAGTGAATTTAATGTTTCGTAGCTACCAAAACCAAAGTTAATGTCTATTCACTAACATCAAATCTGAGAAATGTATGCAAATTATTTATAAATATGAGTGACATGAAGTAATATTCTAACATATGAGTGGAACAATATCATGATATGGAGAGGTGGAATACGGGGCGCCGTAAATAGAAAATATGATGATGATTCACATTAGTACATTCATTATTTAATTAAATTTTTAAAAAAAATTTTTACAAAATTTTTAACCTATCGCCATAAAAGAAAGTTTGCTTCATAAAACATTAATAATCATATTTGTTGTTTGCATTAGTTCTAGCTTGTATTTGATCAAAAAGAATACAAATCCAGTCGGCCTCTCCTTCCTTTTTTCATGATATGGTTTGGTCCAGGTGCCAGAGCTCCTGTAGCTGATTCTAGTAACTATACTTCCATCCAAAAAGTAAAACTATATTTTATTTGTATATCACTTGAAAAAAAAAGCTTATACTGTTATGATTAAAAATATTTTTAAAATATAAAAGGTGGCTTTGACCTTTCTCATCAATATTGCACAAAATCATAAAATCTATTGTAAGTAGAATATTGATTCATTCCTGTACAGCATCACAGTTTTAATGTTTGGAGGGTTAGATCTTTCCTTAAAGCTGCTTTTGTATTAAACCATAAATAAATCCCAATGCAATTTATTTCCTTGCACTCATTATTAGTCCTGAATTGCTCCAGTCCCATTTTTTCTTTAATGTGCTGCAGCCTGAATGTAATATGTATCAAACTATGTAACAAACTCAATGAAGCAGCCAAGACAAAACATAAAATACACAATGAAATAATCTGCATTTTCCATACTGAGCCAACTACTGCTCATTTGGGGTTTTTACTTGTGAGTTATAAGATTAAAGATTTTCTGTTTCAAAAGAACATAGGAAAAAAAAACAGAATAATGAAATATAATGAAAATCAGACATTTCTGTGTAAACGTCAGTATTATTGCAACAACCATGCAGTATTATGTAACTGTAGCGGTACATGCTTCCGTAATCCCCTCCCTCTGTCAGCCTAAATCTTGAGCAGCAGCCAGGACTTATAAGTTCATGGCAGTTCAAAGTGCCCAGAGCGGCCCGCCTGATGGGTGGCATGGGAACTCGAGGGATTAAACCCACACGGATCACACCGGCTACAGCCACCACCACGGCACATCTGTGACCAAATGTCAAGAGGGAGATTGAACACAGTGAACCAGACCTGTTCGCTCTGACGTTAGGACGGGACAGACTGTGGGGAAGGCCTTCGTGTTCTTCGTTTCCTTTGCAGATTTCCTTCCACAGTCCGACCTCCACAGTAAGACAAAAATATGTGACAAAGTCTGTGATCCGCCAGAGTTATGTAATACATGTTACACAAACCGACTCATCACATTTTAGGTGAACATACAGCGGTGGAAAAAAAGTTTCCCACCACCCTTGAAATTTTACACATCTCAAATATTAGCATGAATCGTTTGCAGGAAAATCTTTTTTGTGTTTCAAAAGGTGTGGCACAAAGAAACAGCCAAATTGCTGTTGCTTCATGGAATTCCCATTCCCACAATGCACTTTGCGATCAAATTTCTGAAAAGTCCTGAGTGACGTTTGGGTTTGTTATGTAAACAAGCAGACTGTGTTTATGATGGAGTCATCTACGAAGGTGTTCACCATGAATACAATCATGGCATTTTCATTTTTTTTTTGCTTTTTTGACAAATTCCATTCAATACTTTTCCAAATCATCTAAAAAAAAAATCACTTAATTCAGACTCGTTTTCAAACTCAAGGTCCCCTCAGGTGTGTAAGCACAGAAAGACTCATGGATTAGTGATCATTAGGATATCACTGGGGTTGGACACATTAGAAAAAACATTTGTGATCAAAGTCATGCTCTGCTTTAATGTAATACAACATTTTTCCACCTCTGGATTAGATCTGTCTCCTGTTCTAACCAATTAAAGGACAGAGTTCAGCATTTCTGTGTTTTTTATGAGTCTTCTTCATTATGTTGCTTTGTAGGACAAAGTAGAATAAACAAACACAAGAATAAATTGTTGTATTGACAAATTTAACTTGTATATGTAAACACCCATATGCAAATGACCTGTTATCATGATAATCAATGAGCCAAATTAACTGCAATGTGATACAAACTGTACAGAGATAAGTAACTGTAGCTGGTGAACACAGTGGACTAATTACCAGCTTTATCTTTCCCTTCAGACTTGAAACCTATATAGAAACTACAGGAATGAGCTAAAGAATGTTGAATGTTGGACTTGGATTAATTGGGAATAAAAAGGTTTTGTCTTTTCAGCTTGGGCAACAGTTTCTTTTACTGTTTTTACTACTTCTTTACATTTTTTTATAATAAAAAAATCAGTTTTGTGTTTACATCCTGCTGTGATGATGAGGTTAAAAATGCCCTTAGTTTTCCACTCCAACCAGCTTAAATGACTTTAAGGTTAATTCCATCACTTTCATATTGTCTAAACAACATGACCCAAGAGTTTTGTGCTCTATCACAATAGGAAAATAGGCATTGTGTAGCAAAACATCCTGTTAGTGATTCAATGCTGTTAACAGTCTTGAGCAAGCTGCTAAAAATGAATGATTAGTTACTTCTCTTCTTTTATGTACTTTACTAATTACAGCTGTTAGGACCTGTGCTCGCGAGGGGAGAGAGGAACAACATAAAACCAGATGGATCAGGGTTAAAGCAAAGTTGTAAGGTTTAACGGATGGATGTGTGTACAGCATAAATAAACCACTCAATTCATTCTAAAAGACCAACAGAAGCAGATAAATTACAGAGAAATGAAAAGGCCGACAAATGCTATTCAGCTGAGTAAATTAATTTCATAAGCCTATCCTTAGCTTTGAAAACAACCACAACAACAAAAGAGCTACGCTAACTCACCTTTTCTAACTGAGACTAATCAAACAAGAGTATGATAAGAGAAGCACCTCTAAACTCATCAAAAATAGTTCCAATGTCCACGTGTGTCAGCGTCCTGTTCTATTGAATCAATCCCCAGTTGAATGTGTGAGGTTGTCAGGTTCTGTTCTATGTTCCAGTCC
>JAPQRQ010000022.1:35334255-35375786 GCA_037367365.1 Apogon talboti
CCCCCCCCCCCCCCCCCCCCCCCCCCCCCCCCCCCCCCCCCCCCCCCCCCCCCCCCCCCCAGGCGTCGAAAAGAAGCAAGGAGGTGTTTTATTCTGAGATGTGTGCAATATATATTTATTTTTTAATACTATGGGAGTGTGCAATACCTATGTGTGTACCTAAAATTAGCATGGCTGGTGCCTTTTTGTGTGTTAATTATGAAATATTCCCTAAGAAGAGATTAAAATACATCATATCATATCATATCAATAATCTACCATTCTAAATAAATGGCCCTGTATTTAAATGGGAAAGAGGCGGTTAGCTCTGCAAATATTAATAAAATCACTTTCTTTTTTTTATAAGCTTATTACTTTTATTGCTGCTGAATAAACGGGTGATTAAATTAATGCATTCAGTTCTTGTAAATCTGGCAGTTATATGGTCCTAAACACGAATGCGAAATAAACGCGTTTCTTCTGCTTTAAATCTCATCTACGTAAAATTCGTAACTCGGAGCGCGGCCGCAGTTTACGTACGCACTCAACGTAGCAGCGGAGCAAAAGGGAAAGCTACTGCCACAGAAAAACACTCCTGAAAAAAACGTTTCATTTACATAACACCCCAAAGAATAGCCCTAGTGATAGTCCCAGTGGGAAACGGATACTCATACAGTGACTGCGTTCCGCGGGTGTTTATTCCCGGAGTTGCTCGGTGACCTGCGTCACTACACGTACAGTAGCAGGTGAGTCACATCGGCTTTAGCGTTAGCTTTAGCGTCCGTGCTCTGAAACTCCTCCATGTTGTTTCTCACTGCAGCCTCTATAAGGAATGTGTCTTAAACGCTTATAAAAGCTGTGTTGGTGTTGAGAATACCAGCGCATACACCTCTGTGATGTAAGTCAACATTTCCTTCTGCTGTTGCGTCTTTGGAAATGTACACATGTGACTACGCATGCGCGAAGACCCCTGTTTTTCCTGTAGTTTATTCCCACTAGTCTTAACTGCACAGCAATGTTGTAGGCTCTTTATTTCTACACGCTATGGACCTAAATTAATATATATATATTTTTTAATGAAATGCTTTATAATGCTTACTGGGATTATTTCAGAGCTGCTGCAAATATTTATAGTATTCACCAGTGAATGAAATGTCCTGTCTTTTCTCCCCAGATCATAGTAGCTATGCCTGAAAAACATGTCTCACAAAGAAGATAATGAAGGGAAAGGGAGGTGAGCACAAACAAACAAACAAACAAACAAGCAGCATGACAGTTCCACTAGTGCTTTTTAGGCCACTGGGGAAATCACCTTACAGTAATGTAAAGCAGCAGCAGTATTGAATTAAACCCCTCTTTGTCTGTTTTTGTCTCTGTCTTTGTCCATTCAGCTCTCACCGCACTGATCTGTATGCCAGCATCCCTCGAACATGTCTGCCTATTGTGTACCACTCGGACTACAACATCACCTTCATGGGCCTCGAAAAACTCCATCCATTTGATGCGGGAAAGTGGGGGAAAGTCATTCACTTCTTGAAAGGTAAGAAAGGAAGTGAAACAGCGTGGCAGATGGAGGACATCTCCCCGAGCTGATGTATACGGTATCACTCAGTGGATCAGAGAGGCAAAGAGAGGTAGAGAACAAAGAGGAGAGAGGGAAGAGGTGAGCTGCAGTTGCTGGCGAGGAGAGAGGCAGAGCAATAGAGTACAGATAATTAGAGAAAACTCCCTGTGGGAGTCTGAGCAGGTACAGTAGATGAGCCCCAGCGCGGCATCCAGCCAAGGGAAAACAGCCTGGCATGACTTCACATGAACTCGTTGTCAAATTACAGAGTGGAATATTTTCTCCTCAGAAAGTGCCATACACAGCTTAATGAATTCATAAAACTTTTAGAAGTTAAGGGTACAAATCAAAATTGAGGCCCCGTGCTGACAGAGGACAACCTTGGCTTTTTTGTCGCCCTTGTAATAATTGGAGAAAAACAGATGATATTGCAAGTTTAAGCGTCATTTTTAAAACCTAACACAAAGGAGTGTGTTGTGTAAGAGGTTTTAATGAGCTGTCCATGTTGCAGTCGTAGTCGATTTAAGCTTTTCAAAGATAAGATGTAGTAAACCTCTGTGCTCCAGTGATGTAAGAAAAAGGAAGACAGCACGACATCTAATGTTTGTCATAATTTAAATACATCCATTACAGCACAGAATAAAACAATGAACTGTTGTATAGTTTTATGTCATGTTTGAAGCCATTACTCTTGACAAAAGATAAATTTTAACCAACTTAAGAGCACTGTTGTTGGATTGTTCTTTTTGTCCTTTTGTAACGGTCCTTCAGGAACATCATGAACATATCAAATGTACAGTTGGTGATGGGGTCAGTGTGATCATAATTAACATTATACAAGTTAGAACTTGGTTGAATACCCTGTCTGTTGAGACCCTGAAATACACAAAAAAATAAAAAATAAAAATCCAACAACAGTGATTCACATAGATAGAATATGTTTTAATGATTTAATTTAAGAGCATCTGCATTTTCTCAAGCAAAGATGTGACCAAGTTTTGTATAATGTTAGGTTTATTTTGTAGTCTGTATTTAAAAAAAATGTCCATATATTAGTGTGACATTTTAAAAATTAACCTGGTCTTTACACAAAATTATGAAAAGGGAAGTAATTTAATTATACTGAAATATTACCATGTCGTGGAAATTGTGGTCAATACAAGAGCATCAGTTCATTTTTATAAATAACATTGTAGTATAATCTATTTAAGATAATAGTTTAGTTTTGAATTCAACATTAATATTTTGATTCCTTTAATTAATTACTTATCTAAGTATTACTGATTGGTTTTAGGGATGCACTGATTGCAAAATTCTGTCCAATACAATACTGATATTTAAAATGACATTTTTGGCTGATGGCGGTATCAATGTTCCTTTCTGTTTCTTTATTTATCCGCCTTAAGAAATCTTCATTCTAAATAAAAGTCTAAATAAATATGTAAATAATTAATAATAAAAAAAAGTCTTTCAGTACTTCATTTACTTTGAATAAAAACAGATTCAAACATGCAAACTTAGGGAAAAAAAACCCAAACTTTAATACAACATGACATGAAAATATCTGCCACTGCCATCAGTGAAAGGAAATCTTTATAAAACCAGTTTTAACTGATATCAGAAATTATTGATTGACACTAATGTCTAGTCAATATGTCAGTGCGTCTTTACTTTGTGTCGAGTTATATTGTAGTACATTGTTAAAAGTTTTATGTTTAAAATCCCCTCCAGTCATATTGTAAAACACACTAAAAGTATGTTTTATTGAATGATAATTTGATTCTGGTATGATTTTTATAACAAAAGTTGATTCACTACATTAAAAAGTCTCAAAGTGCATTTTCAATATCTAATCAGTGATGACCTCACATTTCCATTCTGTTCTGGTTATGTAACAAGTTGCATAATATATTAGAGTTGATGCTCAGATCTTTGTCATGATACAAAACCTGCTTTTAAGTCCACACCTTAAACTTAGAGTCTGTCAAACCCTGGACCTCAAACATTTATACCATCTAAAAGTTTGGAGTGGTGGAGTTTATGTATCGTAAACAAGCAATATTTGCAATCGTTTGATATTAATCAGGAGGCATGAACACCATTAATGGAATAAATCTGTGATGAGCTAAAGTTAGGCTGCAAACTGCCAGCAGTCGAGATTAAAATTATTTATTCATTCGGTGATTTTATAAAAATGAATGCTGACATCTGGTACATACTGAATACATACTGAAATAAGGTCATGGAATTCATCTCCACGCTGTTCAGTTTTATTAAATTACATCAGGCTATGCACTAAGGCTTCTACAGTAGGAAAAGTCTGGTAAAAGGAGCAGAGTTATACATCTGTCTTGCAAAAATGATGCAGCACATTGCAACTGCTTCAAGTTTTTGGAGGTTTATTTAAAGTGAATGTGTTCCGGTCTGAGCTTGTCACACCTAACCTTTGAATAATACTGTATTTTCAGCCTCCTTAAACTCACACATCCCTGACTTTAATTACTCTCTGCTTTTCTCTCAGAGGAGCAGTTAATCACTGATGGGAATATTGTGGAAGCCCGTGAAGCTACTGAGGAGGATTTGCTGGTGGTTCACACCAAACGCTACCTCAACAGATTAAAGGTAGTTTTGTTTTCCCACAAAAACACAAAACTTTAGTGTAGCAGACAGTTCTTTATATTCACATCCTCCCTCTCCCCTTTCTACTCAGGAAAGGATCCATTTCATTAGGATTTAAAAGTGATTTAGTGATTATTGGAATAAATCGTTACTGTACCTTTAAATTTAATAATGCGATTTTAACAAACAGACAGACAGGATTTTCTTCTTGGTGTTCCTTCTATTTTGACGTTCTCCTCATTCTGTACTGTGATGCAGGACGTGACGTATAAGAGCAGGGTGAATTCATCAGGATGCAGTGGATCATCCCATAGGGGTGTTAGTTCTTATTTAATTCAGCTGTGTTGTAGCACAGGCTGAAAATGTCCCCTCTGTGTCCTTTAAAGGGTTAGTCTGGATCCTCTGACATGGGGTTGTATGAGGTATCCAGTCAGTGTATTATCTACTAGTGTTGTCGTCAAGGCCATGTGAAGAGACCAAGTCATGAACAAGACCTTCGGTTTTAAACCAAGTCAGGACCACACACACAGCAAAGGCATTATGGTCTGTGTTGTCTCGAGGTAACACTGCTTTAGCTCCATCCCTTAATACACCTGTTACAGTCCCACAATTGGTGGTAAGAGATTTTCTGTCTGGGTCTGTTCTGCACCGAAAGAAGCACGTAGACACTAGTAACGCTAAACAACTCTGGCCTGTTATGTGATTTATCAGAAACAGTAAGAGAAACATACATCTGTACCCTACTGCATTACAGCAAAAAGTAATCTGATACTGTAATGCATGACTTTTGTAATGCATTACTCCCAACACTGGTCATAACACACCCACTTCACTATGACCTGTGCCCCCCTGAAACATGAGGACACACTCCCACAATGCAACACCTCTGGAGAAGAAGCTGAACCAGTAACATATGCTAACTGAATTAAGTAGCATGTGCACATAACTAGATGAGAAAAAGCACTCCAGCTACTGAAATGAGCACCCTGAAACAAACAGTGTATGCATTAGGTGGGTCATATGTCCAGCTCACATTAGCTAAGGTGAGGGATGAAGACGTTTCTGAAGAGTTTTGGTATGAAAGCAGGTTGCTAATGTTAGCTGGATAGTTACAGTTAGAAGTAGATGTGGTTGTTCCCCGTCGTCTCAGTATTTAAGTATTTAATTGCAGAATTTACAGACCGCTTTGTTGATGTTTAAAGGTTAAGATTAGCTCACTTTTTTATCCCTGTAGCAGAGTTCGGTCTGTGCCTTTTACACATCCTATTACACACAGTACCTAGCATTAGCATTAGCCTTAGCATTATCACATGTCAGGAGCAGTGAGCTGACATTGAAGGCCTGTTTTTACTCTACCTGTTCGTTGTGTTGAGTCTTTTACAGGCTGATGTTACAGCTGAAGTCTTAATAAGTGTCTTCTCACTGACATAGCTGCAAATCCTCCCAAACTTTCCAATTAGAAAGTGCCATATAAATTTGGCTTAGTGAGATTCTGCAATGAAGACTCGGGATAAAGAGTCTGGATTGTCTTTGTGTGATTTATTTTTGCAAGAAGGTCCAACAGATATACAGGGTGCAATAGTGTGTGGAGTATCAGACAAAGAGCAAATAGGGTTCAGCGATTTTTTTAAGGAGTTTGGGCAGATAAAGTATGCTTTGGTAAGATGGATGAAACAGTTCCAGTGTCTGTGAGATATGAGGTACATCAGACCAATTATGTATAAAGGTCTGGACTTTGAAGGATAGGGTCACACAGAACATTGTGGGAGATAAAAGAACATTCTGTGAAGAAAATGAAACAAATGAAAGGCTTTGTTGGTCGTCTTCCATTACAGCAGTTACACTGATTGGTGCTCTCTCGACATTGATGCAGATATTTTGCAAATTGGACATCCTTCTTCATGTTTGTCATCCATGTGTAGACAGAGTTAAATTTAATATCACCTTCCACAGTGAAGATCTGAAAACATCTGTGTTTGTGTGCAACAAGGTGGAAAACCAAGAGATTACAAAATAATAGTATCACAGAGATCATGTGGATGGGGAAGGAATATCTTTTTATTGAATTATTTGGTTATTTGGTAGGGATAGTACACATTAATGAACATCTGTATTGAACAACATCAGATGAAAATATGCCTGATTATAGCAGGAATGCTAATTTGCATCAAAAGTTCAAAAACTATCGCAATTAAAACATGCAGATGAAGCAATAAAAGAACGACAGAATAAAAGTACAACTCTGCATTGTGCTTATGGAGATGTACTGCATGTATTTCAGGGAAACACACCAGTACCTCGCACAACCTTGCGTCAAAAAACCGAAACTATCCCTCGAAGCCAGTAAGAGCTTTTACTGTTTGATCATCCTCAGGACTTTACTTGAATCCACATTTGTCTTCCTTTTCCTCCAGGACGCAGAGGGCTGAAGTTTAATTCAGGTGTTTGTGGCTATTTCATACATTCAGCGATATAGAAAAACTGAGATGCATTGGTAAATCTCTTATAAAGGAGTCTCAGCTAGAGGAAAAGTAAAGCTGATAACAGTAGTTCTATGAGATTCAAAGGTTTTGTGTTTACTCTGTCTCTCCTCTATTGCATGCCGAACCAGCCTTGGTGGGCTCCAGAGAGGCACCTCAGCACTCTGTTGTGAATTCGCCTCATTCTTTGCTATTCTGTTTTCTTACAAGAGTCAAGGCTCAAATCTAAACCCACCGGCAGCATTATTATGTCTTTCTTTAGTCAGCTTTTCTATAACGTTATATCAAAACCCTGGTGGGCACATGTTGGAAAATTGAGTTCTTTTACTCTGTGTTTGGCTTTCACTGCTTTTTAGTGAACTGAGCTCCACCTGTGTTTTGTTAGCTGTAGTCGCACCGCAGAAAATGTACCTATGATATATCTAAAAGTGTGTTTTTTTTCCCCGCTTTAGTGGTCTCTGGTGGTGGCAACAATCACAGAAATTCCTCCTGTCATGTTTCTTCCAAATTTCCTGGTGCAACGAAAGGTGTTGAGGCCTTTACGAACACAGACCGGAGGCACAATAATGGTAGGTAACAGATGGTTTCATTTCCTCCTTGCATGTCTTCACCATGTTTTTAGTAGATAATATTCAAAGTGCACTGTAAATGTCTTCATCTGTACAGAGCCCCTCTCCCATTACCCATCAGCCCAGCACTCACATCATTCACTACACATGCTTTGTAGCGCAGCGTTGGGCTCTGCAGAATTTATATTTGTTGGTCCGTTGCCCACTTTATCTCCCATGAAAAACTGAGCTTGGACAGGAGCTATTTATTACCACGCCTGTATCCACAGATGACATTTAATATTAAACACACCACACAGGAGATATTGGCATTGTTTAGTTAACCTTTCACAACTTCTCCTTCATGCTTTGTATTTGATGATGCAACATTAACCACAAAGTTTTGTTTAGCACATTTCAAATGTTTTGCATAAATGTGGCAGAGTTTGGGTTTGATAAAAGTGTGGCGCCTAATTGTTTAGTTGTTGCTGATTGAGCAGAGCCTGAGGGGGAACTATTGAACTCCTGCGACAGGGGACCTCGTCCAGAGTCAAAATGACCTCCGGAAAGGCTCTTTGATCAAAAACAAAGAAATCTTTGTGCTTGTTAGAACTATAAAGCCCCCATCAAGTGAACAGAATTGATTTGGGTTCTTCTAGTGATGTACAGTGTGATTGCATTGAGTTTTTCAACAGCTGATGGAAAGGGTTAAGTGTATCTCTGCAGAAAATGGAAACAGATTGTGTTGTTTTCCACAGTATGGGTAAAATTTACACTTACCGACCACTTTATTAGGTACACTCTGCAAGCACCAGGTGTGCCTAATAAAGTGGCCATTGAGTGAATATGCTCCTGATGTTGCTCATCTGGTTCAATGTTCGACATGTTGTGCATTCATAGATGCTCCTCTGCATACCTCACTTGTAACCACTGCTTATTTGAGTTACCAGTTCCTTTCTTATCAACTGGAATCAGTCTGACCTTTGACCTCCAGCATCAACAAGGCATTTTCTCCCATAGAATTATAACTCACTGGATGTTTTCTCTTTTGTTTTTTGAATCATTGTCTATAATGGTAATGTGTTATTGATGGTAATGTGTCAAAATCACAGTACATAGCAACAACTATGTCATGCTCAAAGTTACTGAAATCACCTTTCGTCCCCATTATGATGCTTGGATTGAACTTCAGCAGATCATTTTGGCCATGTCTAAATGCATTGAGTTGCTGCCATGTGATTGGCCAATTAAATATTAATGTTTGCAGGCCGCTGAACAGATGTGCCTCATAATGTGGCTGGTGAGTGCACTTATGAGTAAAAACTCACTTTAACATGAGAAAATGGCCTGCAGGTTTTACTGGAGAATTATAAGCACAACATTAGTGGGAGTTTCCTTTTCAGACCACAACGTTCAGGGAGGAGAGCATTTAAATGAGCCATACAACATGGCGTCCAGAGGTTGTAGTCGTCAATTTACAGCCATTAGTTAAGGACAGAAGAGGCACTACTGAGAACACAGAGTGGGTGGAAGAAGGGAGAGACTTCTTCATTTGTGCTGATGTCTTCGATCATCTCATTGAAAGGCCTCATCACAGTGGACTGATTACGGAGCAGTCAATATTGTTCTTGGTTCTAATGATCCATGTTGCAAGGAGGCTCAACATGTTTAATAAAGTCTTACTTTTATGGTATGACACCTTATCTCGCTACATAAAATACATGAAATCTTCAGTTTAAGTGTATCAGTTTATTGTAATTAATTGCTTGAGAGATTAAATTAGCTAAATCTTACATATTTTGATTGCTGAATTGGAAAACAAATGACTAAGGTTCTGATTGGTTCATGTTTTCAAGATATATGATATTATACAGTATATACATAGTATGCATAGGTTTATGTACATCTGGCAGTCCCAGTCTCCTCTGGAACTGCCACTCATTTGCACATTACTACCTATTGCACACAATATTGCACACACTGTTTTACACTTTTACTGCACTGGACTGTACATACTGTATTTTATATTTCTTTCTATATGAAAAAAATATGTATGGTTTGAATTAATCTGTTATTAGATTCATTCCAGTGGTGGCATAAAGTTAACTTGCAAAATGCAGAATAATGCCATGAATCACAATTATCTGTATGACAGTTAATCACCAACTTAGATTTAGTTCGTGTAAATCAGAGAAAAGCCCACATTATTTAAAGATAAAAATTGACTCATAGTTGATGTGGTCCTCTTCACAAACTGAGAAACATACAAGACGCTATGGCCTGGTACATTTATGCACACCAGCTGGTGGTGGTACAATGATATCAGATCTAATATAATGGGGAAAGTCTTTTCACTCAGACAGATGAATTCCGAGGCTGATGGCTGTATATGAAATTAGAGGTTTATAGTAAAATATTCGTGGCACTCTGATTTGGTTAGTGCTAGTTTTCCCCCCGACACAGTGAAGTGCTGGAGCCGTGGACAGTGTGTGCATACATACTAATGCATGTTATTACTCATCCATCAGAGAGCCATATTGACATTTACACACAATCTCCCCAGCTCATATCTCCTCCCCTCAGGCATCCTGCACGATGAGCTCCAGCTCTACACAACTACACAACACAACATAAAAGCCTGCTTTTTCATCGAGGAGAAAAAAGTCTTGACCTGCTTTGAAAGGAGCAGCTGTCACCGTCCATGCAACACCACAGATCTTGGTATTACCTCGAACGTCGCTCACCTGCTTGTGCTGTTACTGATTTATCTGATTAGATTTTGCCCATCAAGTCTCTGAGAACAATGGTTTTGCAGCAACAATCCAGGCATGTCCTTTATTGTGAAGTGTATTAGCTTAGCCGTCAGTGGCTTCTTAAGAGGTTGAGGCAGTGGTGCAACCAGCCCAAAAATAACCCGTTCCTTATGCGTAGCCATGCGCATCAGGATTAAGCTGATGAACATGAAAGACAAACACTGCCTGAATGTCTGTTCTGAGGAAAAGTGCTCTTATAGCGTAAATTTATCAAACACAAAGGCTTGCTGACAAATCCCCGAGGGGAAATGGAGATGCCTGTGATAGAGTGTTATTGCATAGGTTTGTTTGTCACCGCGTGGCATTTACATTTAAAGGAGCGGTTTGATTAGCCTAGCTTAGCATAAATCCTGCTTGGTCCACACTGAAAAATAATCCCAGCACTGTTACGTCTGTCCTGACAACTCATTTGTTGAACATATTCACAAATAGAATTGTTAATGTGACAGTAGGGTGGGGTTATGTATAGAAAGATTTCTGTCTAAAAAGAAAACGAGCTGTAGCCTTGGTTAGCTCATTTTTACTGAGCTAGGCCAGTTGTTTCCCTAGTTTAACATTTTTGTGTTAAACTGAATACTGGCCTGCCCATAGATATAGAAGCCTTATTTAGATTAGATTAGATTAGATTAGATGAGACTTTATTGATTCCACAGCGGGGAAATTCACTGGTCAAGGCAGCAACAGATTAAAGTGCAAGAAAAAAAGAAATAGAATAGAATACTGACTGATGTAAGTTAGTTGAAATTACCTTACTGATTGAATTAATATATTGTAATAATAGACTGTGATACTGAGTACATTTTGAGTGAGAAGTTGACCTATAGTCTCAACTTTATTCATGTTATCAAGAAAAACCTTTCATAACATCTATAGCATTGTTTGAATCCAATATCTAAAATGTTCTTGAGTTTATTCCATCCATTCATCTTCTACCACAAAGCAGGGAAGCCTAGATATCCATCATCCCGATCACCTCCTCACCTTCTCATTCAGTAGGTTAGGTTTTGGTCATTGCTGTGTTGGTTTGTTGGAGCTGAAAATGACCATATTTGGACAAATGGGGTAGAATTCTACAAGGGTGATGGGTGAGCTACTGCTTAACATTAAGGCAGTGTATGAAACTCCATGCTGACATATAGGGTTAAACCGTATGCAAGATGCAAGCCCTGGACACTTTATCAGGATAAATATGCAACAATGCAGTTTTGGCAACACCATGATAGGCAGCGAATACAGCCTGATAACCAGCAGTCAGGGGTATTCCACATTTGCTGGTAGAGGTGAGACAGACTGGTCATTCCATATCCCCAGTTGCTAAGGAAATGTTCATGAAAAGACTTATATTCACACCCTGATTAGTGTGCCTGAAATGATACTCTGCTGTCCCTATACACAAATATATGTTGAACATTAGCATAGATGTTGTGTATGTAGTACACAGACTGGAATTCTAATCAGACCTGAACTTAGTGACTTGGTAAAACTGTAAACTTCATCAGCATGTTGTGTAACACAGTAATTGTATGGTCTCAGGAGTGTAGTGTCAATCAAGGCCCAAGGCCCACAGTAAACAACAGAGCTTCTATTTGCCCTAAGATCTTATTGAAGGACGACAAATTTAAAGCTGGACCCATGACTGAGCCCAGCGTAACTCCTGGGAGAAAAAAAAAATCACTCAGTACTTTTAGAGTATTAAAGTTTAATATAAGTCTTCCGCTATCAACACTATTACATTTTAAAATATGTCTTCACTGGCTTAATTTTGGGGTCGATGCCTTTGCTTCTTGTTAAGAATGCCTTTAACTCACTGTAATGTATCGTGAACAGATATAAACTGATAGTACATTGTCTATACCTGTCAAAATGTAGCTTTTGGATTCTGTGATTGTGTCCAAAAATCCACACTGACTGAGGAAAAAGCAAGAGAAGGACCTCACAGCTTGCATTTGTAGTGAAACACTGTCAACAGTTCAGAAGTCCTGGGTCCTTGTTTGAGAAACTAACGTGTTAATAAATGCGAGTGTATGTGCTCAGCCTGCTGTCCTTTGAGGTGAGAATGAAACGATTACTTCAGAAACCCATCCACTTAAATGCAACATCGACTTTTAAATGAGCTCACATCTTGCCAATTATATGATAAGCACCACTGCGCATCGCTGCAGAAACACATTGGATTATGTTAAAAATATGGACCCACAGAGAAACAGCTTGTGTGACAATGTGTAGTTGGCTTTCATTGCTAATTTTTGGATGGTCAACAGTCTGTGACTACTCTTAATGCTCCTGATATCACAGACTTTTTATTGATTTTCGTTTGTTCTCCTCTGAAGACCTTTGGCCTTCCAGCTCTTCTTGCCTATTTCAGACTGGTACAATTATTGGAGTGTGTGAATGTCTGAGCTATTTTATATTTAAAAGATATGGTGTTCTGTTTTATCTGTACACCCGTTTTTATACATTTGATTTCATTTAATTTGTTGATTTTTTTCAGAATTGTTCCATTAATGAAGAATCTGACAGGTGCCATGCTTTTACACCTCTACTGTCTGACGTACTGCAATTCTCCTTTTGTACATATAGATATAGCCTGTAGAGTTGTATTACTATTATTGTTTTTGTATTGTTAAGGTTTTTTTTTTTTTTGGTACCATCTTTCTGCATGCACATTTTCTTTTACCATATCCTGTCGCTGCCTTGATCAGTCAGTTTCCAATAGTAGGATCAATAAAGATTCATCTCATCTTTTATGTCTGTAGGTCATCGTTCTTCTTGGTAGTTCTTCTCGGTTCAACTGGACTGGTTTAGCTCTTTTGAAAACCTTTCGTCTCTCATCCAAGAGACTTCTTCAGCTCTTATCTTTTGTATTTACCCAAACCTCATTTGATCCTGTATCCCTGAGTGAGATCACAGCATCGTAACATCTTTGCACAAAGCTTTGAACTGAACTCATCCTCCTGGTGCGTAAAACGATGGCAGTAACCTCGAACGTTGAGCCATTACAGTTCACGTCAGACTCCTCAGATACATCAGAACATGCGTCAGGTTGATTGATCCGTTTGCTGTTCTTTGACAAGCTGTAAACTTTTTAATAATGAACCACTGGTGTGACTTCAGCAGGGTTTAGGGCTCCAGGTCAAACCTCTAAAGGGCAACAAGGAAATGAAAAAATCATATTAAAATCTGTGATTACACTTCCTTTCACATTTCCCACACACAAAGAGCTTCAGGACTGATTGTATAATGTCTTCTGCTGTAAATTATATATAGTGGGATATGTTGTATATTTCATACACCTGATTTATTAATGCAAATACAAGCTTTGTTTACCCAGGTCTGGGTCCTGTCCTGAAAAACAGCATTTGAATGCATCACCTCAGGGCATCATTTGTAATTCCCAAGAGTTGTACGTATGTGTGTGTGTTTTTTGGGTTTTTCAGAAAACATGAGTTAATTAATAGGGGCTGAAAAAAAACACCAGTTTATTTGTGTTGTGGTTAATTTTGGAAAAATCCATTTTCTTTCATAAAATGAATTTCTGTATCATATAAATGGGGTCAAATGTGAATGCGTCATACTAACGTGGCATTTAAACTGAAAGGTGTTGTCTTCCACAGGCAGGAAAACTGGCTGTTGAAAGAGGATGGGCCATAAATGTGGGTAAGTTTTCACACCAGACTCCAGCCTTACACAAACAGACATCCAATCCTTCCAATTCAGCTACTGCAGCATCTCGCATCATTCCAGAAGGGACGTGTGATGCAGACGAGAACAGGACATGATGGTAAAATGTGGGACTGTAGATGAGGGAGCGTGTTAGGTTAATGATGACTGTAAATGGATTTGGATAAAGGATGATTTTAAGGAGACTGGGCTGTGTGAACGCTGCGTCATAGAGTGAAGGCTGTGACTCAGCTCCTGTTTTCACAGTGTCTCATTAGATACTACATTATTCAAGAAAAAAAAGAGTAAACTTGTGCTGTCAGGCTGATGCAGTCAAAGTATCCTGTGGAATGTTCAGCTACAGATTTGAATCGGATCAAGTGTTTTCTACCAACATAATAGCCAAGTCTTTCCAGAATATCTCCAGTGTGATTTAGCAGGTGTGTTATATGTGCTAGCTACAGTTCAGCTGCATTTCGGTTACAGTCGATAACATATAGAGTATTTCAGACCTGAATTGTAGCCGTTTAATTTATCTCTAAAAAGCTGCACACAATTGGAATATTACAGAAGCTGAAAAATGGTCTTTCAATTCTGTCGATAGCATCTTTTCCACAGGGTGTTGCTGATACGTTTCCTTCCTGACTGGCTTTTAGTAAGAGGTCTCCGGCTGAAAAGACAGTCATCCTTTATTCCCCCGCTCCCCCCTAGTTTTTGCCAAGTAGGGAACAAAAATCGGCACCATCAGACTTTTACTTTGTGGCTCCTGCTTATTCAGCTGCTTCGCACCTTGTGTTGATGAATCAGGAAAAGATTGTTCTGCATCAATAAACATGATTTTAATAAAGATACAAAGGCTATTCAGATCCGTCAGAGTTCTGCATATTGAGTATAGGATGATGTAGAAGTGCGATTCTTTTGGAAGCCAAACAATAAATGATAACCATACCATTTTATTTCACCTGTCTCCACACTGGGCTTTATTAAAATTCTGCTCTACACCATAGTTTAATGAACATGAGCACAGCAGACCAGAGGGGACTATAACTCTTAACCTGAATAATGTTTTTCTCTCCAGCTCTTTACATTGCTGCTCTTTAGGCATTTTAGTATTGGCTGTGTAGTCCTATTCTGGTGTCAGTATCATTGTTGTCCCACAGGGGAACAGAAGCCATTTTAATCAGTGGCAATAAACTCAATAACAGCCCATTTTAAATAGACAATTATGGTCATTTGAATAATAGACTTCTCAGATGTGCAGTGACCTGCTCTGTTTTTCTAATGTCCCTGACACTGAGCCAATGAGTTCTCTGTTCCCCAGGAGGGGGCTTCCACCACTGCTCCAGTGACAGGGGAGGGGGCTTCTGTGCCTATGCCGACATCACCCTGGCCATCAAGGTAAGACGAATGGTGTTAATAAGGCTAGGTCATGCAGACATTAGAGTCACACATTATAGTTCATACACAGGTTATGTTCACATGCAGAGAGAAGAATGGCTGTTATTAGATTCAGGTTGAGGTGGTATTTAAATCTGGTACAATATCAGCAACAACAAACGAAAATTGTATATTTTGACTAAGTAGCTCTATAGGACGTACAGCTCTTTTTATTGAACTAGGTACGCTATGCAAATGTCATGTTAACATGTATCTATTAAAATAAAGTTTGAGATCTGTGACAAATATATAGCAAAGTAACATAAGGAAGTTACAAATGTACATTGTCTGAAAAAGTGTTGACAGTAACATGATGCAATTAGATTGAAGTTTAAGAATGTATAGAATATAAACAAAATACAGTATTTCCATGTAAGCAAAAAGGTTCTGTTATTATCTAATGTCCACTAATATCAGCAAACTGTAAATCGATATAGCTGTTTAACTGACATTACTTTATCTTTATGACTATACTATATTTTCAGAATGCAGACTTGTTTTTGTGCTAGTACACACTTGGACACATTTGCTTTCCGTCCAACTGCGGCATAAATTATAATCAAATTTTCAGACAGCTGGCAAAACAAAACTTAAATTCATTCATGACTGCTTTTATGTTAAGAAATGAAAGATCAGTAGAAACCGTTGATTACACTAATTACACATGACAAAAAAAAAAAATCATTCACCGTACGAAAACATCTGATCCTGAATAAATCATCCATGATGAGTCCAAATTGGAAATAAGAATTTCTCAGTCTTCTCAGGGTCTTGAGGTATTTTAACATAAAAATATACTAAATTTCCAATGTTCTTCCAATGCATTTTATTTTGCGTAAAGGTAGTCAGTTATGTCAAATTAAAAAGGTCGTACATCAGCAACCAGAAGGCAACAGTGTTAGATTTGCAAATGCAACATACTGTAGCAACACAATGAATGTACTCTTATTGTTATAAATAGACAAAATCTGTTATTTCTGAAGAACAGTGAGTGATTTACTGTTGAGTCAAAGCTGCCAGCACCAAGTATAACATTTCAGCAGAGGGAGGGAAAGATGCTGTGTTTGTTTAATAGAAAGTTCCTTTGCTTTTTGGGAGGTTGAAATGAGAGGAGACACGAGAGACAAAAAATGAACCAATACACCAACATGACATTTGTAGGTGACAAAAGAAATTACCCAAAATATTAGATGACTCATCATATAAAGTCATGGTGAGCATGGTTACAGTGCTGCTTTAGTTTCACATAGCCAGTGTTGCTTCTCAGAAGAAGCAGGAATGTTTATTGTCAGTTATCAAACCAGCTTAGTGGTGCATTACTGCCACCAGGTGGACTGGAGTCACTGCTCTTTCAGTCTTGGGCTTTGGTAGGCTCATTTCTTCTCTTTGGCCGAGTGGAAGTGTGACACCTAGTGATAAAATCTGGTGAACCGATTCAATCTGATGTTTAGCTTCGTAATCAGCTGGTTTGAAAAGTTTTACGCTGACCCACTCCTGCTTGTGTATTCATAATCTGATAATAATAAGCGCTAAATTGGTCAAACTGTCATGTAGATGTGATGGAGCCTACTAACGAATAAACCTATGTAGCCGAGCCCATTAGCTTGACGCAAAATTGCTCACAAAACGCGTCGCTTGTTTTTAATTTGTGATCCTCTTCAGAAATGATAAATACATCCTTTTAGTTCCAATTAAAGTTTACAATGAATGGGTTTATTAATGTATTTGGATGAGTTGGGACAATTTCAGTGCATCTGTGACACAATCACTCCAACAGAAAATGTTGTAAAACAATATATAAATATGAAAGACTATGTGAAAAGTGCTATGGAGCTGACAGCAACACCACACTATCTATCACACTTGATCCTCTGCCAAGATTTGTTTCTTCCATTTTGGTTTTATTATCACATCTTATTAAAATTCTTCATAATGTTGACATTTATCTGGGCTGTTCTGTGCTTCTTGTTAGATCTGTCCACTGTAATTTTATGTCAGTAGTTGAGGTTTTTTCTATAGAATTTCTCAGACACATTCTTTACCCTGAGTGTGAAAGTATGTTCTCTTCTCTCAGTTTCTGTTTGAGAGAATGGAAGGCATCTCCAGGGCGACCATCATCGATCTGGATGCTCATCAGGTGAGCCGATGCCATTGCTTTTCTCAGCGCACAACGCTGCTTAGGCGCTGACAATGATGAAAAGATAAGCCCCCTTTTAGCCACAACACCAATCAATGAGGCTCCCTGCAGGTCAAAGTGGCCCTCACTGTCATATTCAGCAGAACGTATCTAAAAGCATCTCAGCTGGCACACAGCGCAGTGCATCCCAGCGTTGGATAATACCCGACTAACACTGGGGTAACTGCACTAATGTCAGTCACGTTTGGGCTTGTGTTGTCTGAAAAACCTGTTTTGTTTGGTTGTTATATATCATCATTCTGCTTTCATAAAAAACACTATGTTTGTGGCTGCATATTTTAGCACACAGATAAAATCACTGCACTTAAACATAACAAATAACAGTTCAGAGAGAAGCAGAAAGCCTAAAGGTACAGAAAATAATATGGGTACAAAATAACGGCAAACTAATCAAAATAACATCATTTATATATAGGGTTTTACAATGCCTCATAATTACACCTTCACACCAGTGTCACAGCCTCTGGGAGCCACTTTGGGTTCAGTGTTTTTTTGCCTAAAAATACTTGTAAATGGGGACATGAGTCGGTGATTGAACCATTAGCTGTCCAGTTTATTGACAAACTCCCCTATCTCCTGAGCTACAATAAAATGCAAACAAAAATATCAATATAAAAGCAGAAAAATACAAATATGATGCATATGTATGAGTGAAAGAAATGTAATTTCATTGCTGTGTTGTTACAAGCTTGGCATGTGTTTTTTGTGTCTGACATTTTAACATAAGAACAGCCCTCTTCTTGCCAGCATAATTCAGTATCCTGGTATCTGATCAAAATTAAAATATCTGATTATTGAAAAAGTTAATTGAAAACTGACTTTGTCGACTGAGAAGCGAGAAGTGTGAAGATCTAAAATACTGTTGAGCTGAGACTGGCCCTGTGGATTTTCTTTAAAAAAAGGTCCAGCATGTAAAAGTTAAGGGTATTTATGAATATTACATTCTCTTTGTGAAAATAATCATGTTTTCGTTATTGTATAATCGTAATGAATGGTGCAGTAAGTGACAGGAGCAGGAGGAACAGGTGTCTTTGTTTTTCTGTTGTTCTGCTCACATATGCTGCATGAGGCTGTTATTGGATGAAGCAGCAAACTCACTGCCCAAAGGTCAAACACAGCAAAACAAGAGGAAAATAGAATATATCCACAGAGGGTAAATACACCACACTGAGGGTCAGATGAGATGACTAAGAGGACACATTTTACCTGTTTAGTTTGAGTGTGGACTCGACTCAATATCCTTTTAACTAAAAAGCAGAGAACACACAAAGGCGGTTGCAATCTGCAACTTCACCACTAGATGTCATTAAATATTACACACTGAATATTTAAGGGAAGCCTCGGACTGATCAGGAACCAAAATCATCAAAAATGTGTAAAGCAAATATTGAAGATCAACATTTTTATGGTGGTAAAAGCAGTCCTCCAAACTAAGCATTATGACAGATGAGGACAAATTCGACTGTAATTATAAGTAAAGTGAGAGTTTGTGGTGGAAATGTGACTAAGTTTCCTTATTACACCAATACCTCTCCAACTCCAACACTCATCAACAAAACTGTCTTCGTGTATCACCTCAATTATTTTTCAATTCCCTCAATGTATCCATGATAAATCAAGTGTTACTTAATCTAACAGGGGAAAAAATCATGAAATGAATTGAAAACCTCAAGCAAAATGAAACTTAATCAAAAGGAAACAGTTATTTTTGATTTTCACCGAAGTTAAAATCTTTATATATATATATATATATATACGCCAAACACTTAACTCAGTCCAAACTGCAGATTCTCCCTATGGTCAACCAAGGACTAAAAATAGTCTGTTTCAGCTCAGAGGGAGGAAGCGTCTTATCATAAAGTCACTCCAGGGGTTTAAGTGGGCAGATGTTTGCAGACACAGGACATGAACCTTTATCGGATGACATGTCAGAAGAAGGATCCTCAGAGGGTTGGCTACTAAAACATGAATTATGTAAGAAAAGGTTACGTTTATTTTGGAAGATTTTGTCAGTTTGTGTCAGCCTCTTTTTATTTCTGTGTTTGTCTTTATTTGCTACATATAAAGTAGTACCTGTGGATGTGGCTGTGGAGCTCATTTCCTGCCAAAACTTAGCAAACAAAACATGTTTAACAAACATCCTGCAATTCATTTACTGTTGAGAAATTAATGCAGTTTTTGTTGAAAACACACACAGTTCTTACTCAGAATTTGTACTGTTACCACATATCTTTACAAGTATAAAATTCATGTTGTAAAGACATGATTTACACTGTTCCAATGTCTGAAACTAAATGTCAAATGTGTGACACAGGACACGGTGGTGCAGTGGTTAGCAAGAAGGTCCTGGGTTGGATCCTGATTCTGGATGAGTCTGCATGTTTGTGTGGATTCTCCAGGGGTTCTCTGGCTTCCTCCCACCATCCAAAAACATGCACATTAATAGGTTCATCTAAACCACCTGTGAATGTGAGATTGAGTGGTTGTTTATCTGCATGCGTCAGCTCTGTGATCCCGGGCGTACCCCACCTCCAACAGCTGGTACCTGAATTAGGTACCCCTACCCTGTGACCGTCTGGAGGACAAAGCAGCTCAGAAAACGAATGAATAAATGCATGTGATAAACATAACAAGAATACATTTAGCACAACAGTGGTGCTTTTAACTATGACTCCTCACAATCCGCTGTCGTGTTGAACAAATGGCTGAGGACGAACATGAGGAACATCATTAATACAAACATGGGTGGAAGTTTGTTCCAAAAGTCTTTGTAGCCGTTTGTGGTTCTGAGGCACAGTGTTTTAGAAACTTGTGCATTTGTTAGTCATTCTTTCCATTCGTAAACCAGTGGGTTTTTGTGTGTTAGGGCATTTGTGGAACATATTTTGCTTTTATATTTTAGCAGGAAATCAGCTCCACACTTCACTTTTACTTCCTGTATTTGGACTGTGATGCTTGTTGTTTACTGCATCCATTGTTTCTGGGGACACACTAAGTGGACTGAGTTCACCCCAGCTGTAAAGAATAATGGCTCATCATTTATGGAAGCCTAATTATCATATTTTTCTCCAACTATGTGTGTTCACATAATGATTTTTCCAGCACCAATTAGCCCTGGGAACTGTGTTAACATCGACGATGTCTCAAGGCTCTAGAGGTCCATGGCTGTATTCCAGGAATAAAGCTTTATTCATTTTGAGCTATGGCTCATCGGTAATGATGTACCACTACCTATTGACACAAAGCAGGGAATCAATACAGATGCTGAGTAAATAATTCATGAAGGCTGCATAAAAGAACGAATCTGCATGAAATCTTGGAGCCAGGCCTAAAGTGCCCCTCTCAGCACGTAATTGGGCTGAGAGAAATATGGGGGACTTGCAGTAAAATTCTAATTACAAGCCTGAAATTTGACACTTAAAGTGCTCCGGTCCTCCACATAAATTGAGATTATGGCCCAGACAGCTGTGTTGCTTATTCACCGAGTCAACAAGAGAACAATAATGATCCATTTTAGGTTCAGTTTATGACAAGCGTCGCTGAGGCCCTGCTGTGATGATGCATTTCTGTCTGCCTATTACAGTGGGCTGTGTATACTGTGTGAGCAGAGGGGCTCTGATAAGGCGCCTAGTGTACGATTTTAGGAGTCAAATAGATTCTTATAGAACACCCGCTGTTCTAAGTGACACTTTATTAAATTAAGACCTTTTGTTGGCAGAGAGGACCAAACACAACTACGGTTGTAATTCAACAACCCTGCAATAGATTCTTGGCTCAGATGCTTTGCTTGTCTCTCGTATTGATTTTAAATGCACTCGGCTGTACGTACACTGTTCTCTGAAACTACACTGTTCCTTGTATATTTCAAAGTGAACACCATTGCACCGCAGCTTATTTCGTGTGTTTAAATTCACTAGAGAGCGAATGCTGGAAAACTTGTCAGTTATCTGTTATATATATATATATATATTTTACCTTTATCCTCAGTTGCTGCATTTATTCCCAATCCATTCTATGTGAAGGAACATGTCAAATGTCAAATATTTTCACAATAAATGTCATAATAATATTGACTCTTCCTACAGCATCACTCTCCAAGTCAATAAATAAATGTACATTCTCCTCATATACTTAATACTTCTATCTCCACTGGATTACAGTGCAGGTTCTGCTTTCATTTTGTCATTTCCATGGTGAATCACAGTTTTCAAGGTTTCATTCCTAATCTCTAAAATATGATAATCTGAATGTTAATCTGAATTTTAGACCGAATGTCTTAATAGATTTTGACAAGACTTTAAAATTGATTGGATTTAGTGCTTGATTGAAGCCTGCTGTACCTTATGCAATGTAATAACTTTGGATATAAAAACATTAGAGATGGATGTGAAGAAAAAAACAAATCATTTCACATTGGCAGAATCATAGAAGACCAGCCTAGTGGACTGGATATCAAATACATCTTCAGTTACATTAATAATGGCCAAAACTTGCAGAAATCCTAGTATTGGATCTGATCAACAGCATAGCTCAGACGTCACATCGGTCCGGTTACAGATGTAGGAATGAAAAATCTATCATTTCATCTCTTGTAGTCCATAACAGGAGCCATCAAGCTCCACTTCTGACATGCTCAGTGGCGCCCTGAAGGAAAGACTAGCATGCTAAAACTTCCTCAGTTCCATGATGTTTCACATTACTGTACCTTAAGTTAGTTTTGAAAGATTGACAACCCTTGCTCTTCTCTTTACGTGACCTGAGAATGGGTCCAGTCGGGTTTTTTTTCTCCTTCTTGAAGCATTTCAAAACACAAGCCCGTGTCATACACAAAATCGCAGATGCCATTGTTTGTTTTCGTTCTTTATTGAAGTCGGTCACTGGTACCTCTTTTGCAGTATCATGAAAGACAGTAACCAACGCCTGAGTATGTGTAGTGGCTCATGTATCTAAGGCACAACATAACTCCCAGCCAATCAGCATCAGCCTCCACCAGTCACACACCTGCAGCTGATCAACACACCACACAGTAATTGGCAGCACTGAAGAGAGGGAGAGAGAGCTGTAAAAAAAACAAAAACAATCAAGACCACATGGGTCATGACAGGAGTCAGACTGATCTGAGATCAGGATACCGGTTCTAAACCAGCCTGGAACTGTTCCGGTGACAACAGGTAATGAGATGCATAATTCTAGATTTCCAAGTTGCAAACAGTAAACATACCACCAGCTACAAAACGCGGAGCCTGTGAGGTTCCTCAGGGCACTTTACACTGCAGCAGTGTTTTTCAGTTTCTCTTATCCGCTGTGTTCTCTCATTCTGCTCTGTCATATTCTTATGCTCTATTAATAGTTTTTCTTCCAGGTTTCCAACATCATTTCATACACAAATCATGCCTACAAATCTATTCATCCACTCTGTCCGATCTGGAGTGTATATTGACAAATGACAAATTTATGGAGCAAATCATCCCTCTGCTCACTCTGATATTCTTTTATCTGATAATCGGCATTTTCTTTAGAAAAAAGAAAAAGAAAACTTCTCTGATAGAAAGCTATTTTTCTATTTTTTCTTTGCCTCTGTGTTTTTTTTCCTTTTGGACTATGCTTGGTTAAGTAGTGATAGATGGCTCTAATATTTAATACAGATGTCTGAACTTGCAAAGGGAGGATATTTGTTTTAAAGAACTGAAGGAAAGGCCTGTTTGAAGCCAGCAGTGAGGGCTTTCGGCTGACATTAACAAATGGTGGTGAAACGGCAATCTTTTATTGTACAGTATATTGGGGGAGAGGATAAGACTAATAAGGCTGCAGGCAGTGGGAGCTCAGGCAGCGTCTGAGCTGATTTATAGTCTCAGACTGTCTTTTAGAGTCGAACAGAGCAGTCACTCCATGTTGATTTACTCATTGTATGCAGTAAGAATATATGAGCTTATAGACTGGAAGCATGATGGTTTATATTTAGAACACAGACTAAGCCCTGACAGAAAAGCTCAGTTTGTTTTTTCAAGAAATACTTTAAGATGATAATGGGTACTTATTCATCATTGGAAATAACATCGACTCTAAAAAGGTCAAAAGAAGGGAATGGGATGAAGTAGATTTCTGAGGAAGCTTTTGGTCATTTGTCAGATGCTTTTGTGAAATGGATATCAAGGACCGAGTGGGAAGGCACCGGGACACACAGCAGTGTTTTTGGAATAAGGGTTTTTATTGAAGCCAGAGACTAAGAAAGATCATTTTACAAAAGCCGTAGTTTCTGAGGTCATAAAAGATGCCCAACTGAAGTCCAATGCAAAGTAACCTAAAAAAAACAAACAAAAAAAGTCAAGTGACCGAACAGACAGACATAACAGAACTCAACTGAACCACAGACATAGAACACAGGGCACCATCTGTACACTAACAGGAACACTTAACATTACATGAGCAGCAGTGCTTTGACATGGACTCGTACAGATTAGACTCTTGTGTCCATCTTGAGCTTGCACTCAGTGATGATTGTACCCCCCCCCCCAAACCCATGTGAAATAGAAACATAAATTAGACATAACAGAAATGACCTTAACATAACTTAACCCTTTTAATACTGCCATTATACCCAGCGGCGAAGCTGTCTTCATATTTTCTTAACAATAAAAGTGTCAGAAAATGTATTTTTTTGTCAATTCTTTTGCACCTTTGTTTACAGGAAGAACTTAACTTTCAATATCTGGTGGTTAATTATCACTATTATAAATAATAAATGCTTAAAACAGTGTGTTTTAGTAAAAAGGAAAAAAACAAACTTGAAGTTTTTCGCATATATATTATCAGAAACAACTGTAAATGTCCATAACAAAACTTTTTGAGATTCCAAAAATAAACTAAAAAACTATTTTACATCTGCTCAAACATGCTTTTTGGTCTTGAACATTCAGTATATATACTATGGCTTCATATTTTTTACTTCCTGGTGTTTTTAGCCTGTGTGGAAGTCTCTGACAGTTTCCTTCTACTTGTCCCACATTGCTCCCGTAAAGTGTTATATAGTGTCGGAAAGCGCAGGATCTCAGCTTTCCGATGTCGTTTGAATTTTGGCGATAACAGAAACGGTTCAGGAGTTACAGTCATTTGAACGCTGTGAAGTGCAAAATGCAGCACCGGACAGATTGCCGTGATTAAAGGGTTAAACGCAATTTAATGTTAAATATGTAAAAGTAAGTGGACGTACGTGGTAACAAACTGATCTAATGGATATTTAACAAAAAAGTAAAATACCTGGCCAAACAAAAATCTCCACCTGGATTTAACTAAGCAAAAAATAACAGCCTTGTATTAAGTACCACAGTGATTTAATATGATTCAGGTGCAGTAAGTTATTTAACCCTAATGGATGCTTGAGTAGCTTCTGATGTCTTAAACATCCATCAGTTTGTTAGAGGGCATAAAGGCTGAACAATGCCAGGATGGATCAGGATCAGATTATTAGAGTGGTTCAGGAACACGAGGGTTGGACGTCGACGATGACACATTGGCCAGTTGTGTTCCTGCGTCTCCCTTTTTTTTTTTTTTTGCCAGATTGAACCCTGCCTCATCTACAAAATGTATTCATGGAGTCGTTGAGGGGAATCCAGCTGAAACCCGATCAGTGTACAGATACAGTAGTCTGGATTGGATCCGGTATGGATTTGTACTGAGAGCATCAGCACAAACCGTGACCCTTTCTGAGTTGCGTTCAAAGACTGCACTCGTTTCATGTGAATCCTGTTGTGCTGGAGGACTCTGGTAGAAAGGCTGACACTACTGGTTTCCTCCAAGTTTCATTGTCTTGAACACTCTGCTGTATTTGTTGTATTTTCTTCTGCATCAGTGTGTTCAGTTCAGATGACAACAGCGCTGTATTAACTTATGTTTTTTTCACCATTTTGCTGCTCATGTGCATCACAGTGAGAAACGTGTGTTGGAGAAGGAGAATGTGTGTGTAGTTTGGAAAAAAAAAATAAAAAGTGCCACATATTTGCAGATTGTGCCTCAGTAAACTGGCCTCAGGTTGTGCCAAGAGGGTTAAATTTGGTAAATGGTTTCAAGCGACTGAATAATGAGTTCAGAAAATGGGGTTGATTATTTTTTTTTTAATTCACAAAAATATTTACATAGAATACCAAGATTTTTACACAGCTGTTGTTGAATATCCAACTGTGAACAAGGTTAAAACACCTGCCTCAGATATAGTTTCTTTCTTATCCAATGTATAAAAACCTTATTTTCCAGAGATATAGTAACAATCAATGGTAGTACAATAGTAATAATTATTGATGGTATGTTATCATTTGTTCTCTTTTTTTTGTAATTTAATGACCGCCCTATTCTTTGTTATGAACTGTATACATTCACGGATTAACCAAGTCATGTAAAATTGGGGTTGGACAATATAAGCTCGGCTTCTTCCAGCTCCTATTCGGACATTAACTATAGTTAAAGCGCCACAATGAAACTGTTACTCCATATATTGGAGTGTCCTTTTAAATCTGGAATTTCTTTTGCCCACTTATGTTGGAAATAAAGTCTATCTATATCCATTTTCTCGGCTGTAGTTGACAGTCTGTGGTAATTCTTCAAGTTCTCCTGCTTATTTTTATACGTTGAATTTCTGATTTCCCATATGTTGGGAAAAATGCAGGTTGCATGAAACTGAATACTTATTTCTTCAATGATGTAACCCCTTTTTTTTACTTATATAAAATCTCTATGGAGTAGTTGATGAGGACAAATGGAATCTGACAGTTCAGCCCCTAAGAAAGGACAGCAAATGCTTAGTAAATACCACAGTATGCATTCATTATTAAGCTTTAGAGGTGATGGTAGGCATATTTTATCACTATGGACAGAGGTTTTCTAGTCTTTATGCTAAGCTAATGTCAGTTCCTGAGCACACAGTATACATCTGACTACGTGCACATATGTCACATATGGTGGTGGTGTCAAACCTGTGTGATGCAAATGGGGAAAAAAAAAGGTGTATTTCCATTTGCATGAGGACATTAATGGTGAATGCTAGCTAAATGCCAATGCCGTCTCATTGGTTTACTAAAATGACAGTGCTTTTAGTGTCCAGCTTTAGGTTTTTTTACTCCATCGCGGTCTCTAATCAAAAGGCAGGCCTGCTGTTGCCATAGCGTCACAAATCTTTCCCTTGTTTCACAGTTCCACTTCACAGCATGAGTATCACAAACAACATCAGTGCTTTTTTTTCTTATTATTTTGCCATGTTCACAGTTGTGTGAAATGTTTCGGGGGTTTTTTCGTTGCCAGTTGTAGTGCATGCGAGATTTGGCATTGGCTATTTTAGTCCATTATACAAGATAACATATGTGAGTATTGTGGTGCTTTATGATATTGCACTGATTCTGTCTTCATTATTCATAGACCGTATAGATGCAAACATTCAAGGGAGAGAGTAGCTCAAGTTGTTCATTGTAAGAATGTGAGCTACTCTATGGTAGCACAACATAAGGATTCCTATATCATAGGTGCTAAGTGGTGTCATTAAAATGGCTGCATCCCATTTAGGTGTATAATTTCAGGCCTTTGAACAGTGGATGGCGGCACACTGTAGTGGTCTCCTGGGGAAACTAAATGGAACAGAGGCTTTGTTAATGTTATCGGTAACACCTGTGCTCTGCCTGCTTTTACAAGCTAACGTTTCGGCTGTGAAAAATATCTATAATAGAGTCAGAGGACCTCCTGACTCCCATTAACAAACGGACATGAGGTTTGGAACTTGGTACATGTTCCAAAATGTGGCGCTGTTCCTTTAAAACCTGCCTAGCGTCACATCACTGGGACTCACTCCTACAGTCAGTCAGTCACTCGTGGATGATGTTCAGCTGACACCAAACTGTTATGCTTGTCATATATCCTTCTTTTCATCCAGTAATACTAGACTTGGCTCAGTGCCTAATCTCCTCCTGCCAGCGCTCAGACACTTTGGGTGACAAATGGACGGGAGGAAATGAAAAGTGATGGAGTAGCCATGACTTTTTTATAAGTATTTTTAACATTTAATGCCTGCAGACGGTAAAACTATTTATCCCTCATCTGGTGCTGTCAGTCAGCGCCGCACGTTCACGTAAACAAATGGCAGTGAGTGACGTGTGTGTGGACCTGGACACAGTGAAGTGATGTAGTAGACTGTCAGAGCGCAGTGAGTTACACACTGTTTTATATCACACACGAATGAAACGTCATTAAGGGTGGAAAACCAATTACAACAGTCGGTTTGTCATCCTTGGACAATGTTTAAAGTGATACGAAACAACAAACCATGTTTGGAGCCGTAAACAGAACCATGACTCACTAATAGAAGAAGCGCATCAATGCTGGTGATAAAGCATTTTAAAAAAAAGTCCACAAAATATGGAAAAATCTGCGTTTTGGGGGTGGAAGCGGCTCAACTCTTCACTTCCTGGTTGAAAATATTCATATGTCTTTTCGTATTGTTTTATTTTGTCTATACAGCATAAAATTTGTATTAAAAAGAAAAGGAAATGGAATCAGGTGTTCAGCCCACCTGTCCTTCAGTCACTTTCTACTAAATCTCAGTTGTTTTTAGCCCAACTAGTCTTTTTTTTTTTTCTCCCCCAAATAGGGAAATGGACATGAGCGCGACTTCCTGGATGACAGACGAGTGTTCATCATGGATATGTATAACCGCCACATCTATCCAAGGGATGGATATGCCAAAAGTGAGTCAAAGTTCAGGAACTCTCCTCTCATTTGTTTTTTGTACAGCATGTTTTCCACCACAGTGAAAGTAAATCCCATGTTTTACTGCACAGCGTCACATAATTCATAATTCATCCACACTAATACATTCTCATTTTAAACAAACTCTCCCAACAGCCCACTCCGACTCCAGTCTTTAGGCTTTGACATTAACAGTTGTTTGGGGGCGGATTATTTAATGGCACTTCCATCTTTTACATTACTTCACTGGTTAGGTTTAGGCCTAAAGGGATATTTTTTTTACAGTAATGACAGACCCATTGACTTCTATTGTTCAGAGTGCAGACAGAAATTCAAGGCTTAGGTGTACCTTTTTCTACTTTAAAATCAGAAAAATTCAGTTTTTCAGCTGAATTCAGTCTTTGTTTTTCTGAAATCAGACCAGACAGACTAGAGAATCCAGATTCTAGTCTTAGGTTTAGTAACAACAGGGTAGCCAGATGAAGACGCCAATAGAACAGTAATTCATGAAACAAAAGTAAAAGTTACAAACAACAGGAAGTCTCAACTGAAAATGTCCACAAACAGCAACCTCTAACAGCATGACAAAGGGAACATGAAGGTGAGGAGTATAAGTAGACTGTGTGATTACAGAATGTAGAACAGGTGAGTGTGGGCGGAGCCAGGATGGAAGGAGGGAAACAGGTAACAGACCACAGGACTAATTAACAAACAAGACACAGGTGAGACTCATGAGAGGATGGCTCTAATCAGATTCACTTCTGAACTGCTAACCCCTGCGGATTAAAGGTGGAATGGAGGAGACTGCTTCCTCCACTTTGGGCTCCTAGACGTCATTCAGTAACATTTTAATTAAGATGTGAGTGTCTTCAGCAGTAGCGCTCACTCTGTTTCCACCCTGAAGAAAATCTGCCATTCCAAGTCAGGGTAACTTCATAATCATGGCTTGTACACAAATGAAATGTGCCAACACTTTAAAGTTTATCTCACAGGGACCACTCCTCTGTAGACATAATGTCACAGTCCTGCCATACAACGTGTCCGTCCTTCAGCTATCTTTGCCTCGAAAATTAATTGAATATGACGTCTCGTAATCGTCTTTCCCCTTAAGTCTGAGAAATAAATGTACATTCTGCTCTGTTTAAGATAAAAAAAAAAAACACATATAGTCATAGCACTGCACTGTGGCCTCCACTACTCATTCATTTATACCTTGAAAGTCCAAGGTACATGAGGCCTTTAAAGACCAAAGCATGAACAGTGTGGACCCGTCCTTTCAGGTTTTCCATGCCTGGCTTTGCATTGTTCTTTTTTGTTTCTTCAAGACTGAACTTGGAACATGAAGGTCTCCCAATTACCCATTTAATTATTTGTGCTAATTATTGTAAAAGCACTACTGCAGAATTTCATATCTTGCGTGAACTCTTCTGTGGAGGATTTTTTTCTCCTGAACATTGCATTTGTGTTCATTTGTCCGCCTTCACTCTGCCAGTTGCATGAAACACTGCAAATAAAACACAGAGATATAGTGTGTAAAGCCTTTGAATTCTGCAGCTTCTACTTTATTGATGGCAGCTTTGCTCAGTGATCCTGGTGCTAAATCTGTCTGAATCCCAGGAGCCATAAAGAGGAAGGTGGAGCTGGACTGGGGCACCGAGGACTCAGAATACCTGCAGAAAGTGGAGCTTCACTCGGAGGGAGCGCTGAACGAGATCCGACCCGACATCATCATCTACAACGCAGGGACAGACATCCTGGACGGGGACCCCCTCGGAGGACTCTCCATATCACCACATGTACTGTAGCTCAGTCCGTCTGATCTTTCTGAACCTAGAAACTCAGTAGAATCACTTTAAATCAGGGGTGTCAAACATATGGCTCGTGGGCCAAAACCGGCCCACCAAACTCTCCAATCCGGCCCGTGGAATTAATTTGAGAAATGCAAAAATTACACCGTCAAGTTCAAGGGCCACATACAGACTAATATGATCAAAACTTGGTTGGACCAGTAAAATACTATCATACGTACAATTCTATATTATATAAAGGAAGTGGACTCTGTTTGTGTGTGTGTCTCGGGCATCACACAAAATCCGGAAAGAGCTGACTGCTGCAGTTTGTCATACTTATGTATTCTTGGTCAAGGAAGAGACTAGCGAAAACGGCAAGTTGATAGGACCAATATTTTGGAAGATATTATAAACTTTGCAACACAAGAGCCTTACAATGACGCTGCTATGCCCAAAATCACAGAATCATCATTGAAGTGGGTTACCTAGCAACAGATAAACAATAGGGCCATGTTGCCATGGTGTCGAATTTCAAGTGCAGAGAGAGACATGCCAGCTGAGAGGTTATTCAACTGAAAATGCCAGTGGAATTTACCAAGAAAGCAAATAAAGGAAAGGAATGAACTGGATCAGAGGATCTAGAACTGATAATATAATGTAATATATCTGTGTAGGTTCACATTTGCCCAGGTCAGCATCCTTCTTGGTAGTTGTTCTCGGTTCAACTGGACTGGTTTAGCTAAAAACATAATATAATATAATATAATATAATATAATATAATATAATATAAAATAATATAATATAATACCTAATGACAACTCAATTATTTCTCTTTATTTAGGGTCAAAAATTAAAATTACATGAAAATATTTACATTTACAAATTATCCTTGAATCCTGAATAAATAAAAACAACCACAAATGTCTTAAGATAAGTAAATGCAATTTTAACACTATTCTGCCTGTCACACTAATTTCATTTTGTTTGTGGTTGTTCATGTTATTCACATTTTTTAAAGGATATTTTGTGAATGTAAATATCTTTATAATGTAATTTCTTCACTGTTATTATTTCACTGGTCAGACCCACTTGAGATCATATTGGACCCTGAACTTGATTGCGTTTGACACCCCTGTTTTAAATGCTCAAAGCCTTAATGCACTACACAGTCCAATCAGAACTGTGAATGGGAGATCAAATCCACAACAGTCTGTCATTAAAACGGGAAATTAAGCACCGTTATGTAGCTGTCGAAATCAATGAAGTGAGAAATTTGAGCGAATAATCCCCAAAAGAACCAGTTAACAGTGTCCGGTCTGAACAGGATCAGGTCTTCAGCCACATGTGTAACAGCGTCTCAGGCTCTGTGACTGGGCGTCTATTTACTAAATTCTTCTTTTGAGTGAATATTGGCTTGAAATAGAAGCTAATGCTCCAGTATCAGTAAATGGAATACCACACGATGCTCCAATTATTGGCTCTGACTCTCATTCACAAAATGTCAACATTTTTTCCAGTAGTCATAGTCTTGGCTCGTTTTGTTGACTGTGTTTTGGATAATTGTTAGCTGATGATAACGTTTTTACCATTACCCAGTTTCATTATTGGAGAAAGAGTTGGGATTCTTTTATTGGTTTTGGCTGTAAAAAGTTTTTTAAGAACCGAACTGTAAATCAAAGCGAGAATCCCCCCAAACAACCCCACATAACATCACATTGCTTGGATTTGTTTTCTGTGGTTGGCACCAAACTCATGCATCATAACAGAAGAGCATGCACCATCCTTTGTATTCCAATAACTGGGTGGAGGAGCAGATGAGTCGGATGTCTGATTGTAGATCTGCCAGGGTCTGGCAACGTTAACGCATGATGGCGCTAAGGACATGTACTGGTCTCCTATCTGTTCTGTCCACTTTGGATTCATTTTAAAAATAGGTGTGTCTGAAAAATCCTTTTGGACCATGTTCAGTGATGCATGACTCAGGTGCTGAAGCAAAACAGTAATATCAAACATCTCTTTTAGCGTGATAATGTCTTCAATACTAAGACATAAGACTGTGTATGGCAACAAAAAGTACATGTTACATTTATTAAGCAACTCAACTCAACTCTGTTCATATTTATAACACATGTTTAGCTGATCAGTTGGATGTTCCATTCACTTCTACATGTAATGGATCATTTTTAACCCTTCTTAGTTTGCCTTCAAATTGAACCTCTGTCCCTACTTGTAGATTCTAAACCTTGATATATTTGATGTATAACAATAGTGTGTTGAACATATTTCAACCAATAGAATCTACAAGGTGGACAAGAATGGTATTTTAGATTTGAAAAGTCCAACCTCATGATTTTACTGTATTTTCCAACATGATATCCAAATGAGTTCAACTCAAAGGTCATGTTTGGTCATTCTATGGAGCTGGATACATATTAAAGACACTAGAGTCTAAGTATTATCTGCATCAATGATATAGAAGTGGATCCAATTACATCAGAGCTTTGATGTGGTTCGTATAAAATTTTGCTGGTGGTGGGTGATGTCCAATAGGGGTGAGTTCAGCATCTGGAGGTTTAGATAGCTGGAGAAGATTAATATATGGATCAGAAGATGGATCCTTCTGGAATCAAACATTCAGCTATTTCTGACTAAATCTGTGAAAGTGGGACAGGTAGGGACAGAAAGGAGACAAACCCTTTGTCATGAAGTCCGTACACACACTGAAACCCAAAACTACACAAATGTGGATTTAGTACTTCCTGTGCAGATCTTCTCTGCCACTGATTCTGCAAATTCCAGAAAATAATTGGAGCAAATAAGGTGAATCTGCAGAGTGTGTTAGTGAGCCTGGTACAGCGTTGTGTGATGCAGAGCTAATTTGTGATTCCAGCTGGTAAATGGCCTGAAAAAAAAACCAAAACTGTTGCTTAGCGCGGCGGCTTTAATAGTGGTTATTTTAAGTTCTGGTGGAAACACGTGTCTCTGCCATGCTTAATAATATTTCAGATCAGTCCTTGTGTTACAAATTGCTCCGTAATAAATGAGATTTTTTTGACACAAGCTGTTCCCACTGTCGAACAGGCATGTTTGTTTCTTTCCAGTCCCTCCCATATGTGTCATCCCGAGAGGCCGAGTGGAGCAGTGAGATATGGGAACAGGCGTCCAGGCCTCCCCTCCCTCCTCAGGGGAGAAACACAGCATAGACAGACGCGTCCGCCCGAAGCCTGACAGAATCCACAGCGACAACAGTTACCATCAGCAGCCGTGGTTTTACTCACAAACCGGCTTTTCTCTGCTCTTTGTCCACCAGGGCATTGTGAAGAGAGATGAGATTGTGTTCAGGGCTGCGAAGCGGCGCGGTATCCCCATACTGATGGTGACGTCCGGGGGGTATCAGAAGAAAACGGCACGCATCATCGCAGACTCCATCCTTAACCTCCACCGGCAGGGCCTGATTGGACCGGAGGCGCTGGAGGGGGAGGGGTCGTCGTCGATGGTGACCAGTATGATGTGCGGCCCGGGTTCGTCTGGATCCACATTCACTACTGTTTAACGTGTGGGCTCTGCAGGGAATCGACACTCAAGTAACTTCACCCACCGCAGTTACTCCGTATGGAAACGCATTCATTCACAAAAAAATAAAAAGAAAATTAAACACCTTATCTTATAATTATGAGGAAAGATCCCAACAGTATGATAATTATGTGAAATATCTTGTAATTATGACATCAGTAGGTCATAATTATGAGAAAAGCCTAATTACTAAGCAGGGTGTCTAATAATAGCCAGTGTTGAGGTCGACAAGAACAAATAAAAGCCGGTTCTAAATTACAGGCCGAGAAGAAATTAATATGGATAAACTTTTTGTGTCTGTCATGTGATGAGCGCTATGTTCCATTCTACAAGGATGATTTAAGACAATTAACAGTATAATCCTCCTTTTAGATCCCTCACATGAAGATATCGGATTTGAGTCGCTGCAGGCGTGTATCATTTGTAGAAACTCACAAATGCAGCAGGAAGACACTGTTCACATAAGAAGTCCGGTTTCTGTCCACTCAAACATTCGACGGCTTTACTTTGTAATAGTTAAGTTAATGTTGTAGAAATTTGTAGAAAAGCACTTTACAGTACTCTTAAGATCACAAATATGAGCAGATCAGACAAGGTTTCATAATAATTATGGGATTACTCCCAGTTCTTGGATTTTTATGGTCATGTAAACGGGCTCATTGAGTCTATTCATAGTTGGCAAAAGTTCATAGATGGCAAAAGTTTTCTTCTGCCTCCTGCCAGTTATTTTACAAGGTTTATTTTCATCAGGAGAGACTTGACATGGAATGTGGTGAAAATGAAAAAAAGTTTGCAGTATATGTATATTGAATTAACATGAATGAAAGGAATAGACTCCAGCAGGAGGATGTGATGCGATGTATGAATTAGGTGTTGGAGTCATGACTCCCCCAGAGTCTGTGGACGCTGGAGGAGGTGATGAAGATGGATGGAGTTCAGGATGTGAAACTAGGACCAGACTGAGCTGAGCAACTGAAGGGGGGGGCAGCAGAGAGCGGAAACCCTTTAAAGCAGCGGGGTCAGGGCCGGTCCATGGGATGAATTTACACTGACGACGTTAACGGTCAAGGGTGTCCAAGTCCTGTTGGTTCAGGAGCCACATGTGGGTCAGACCAGTGACATCATAACAAAACAACCCATAAATTATGACAACCACAGAGTTTTAACAATATTATGATTTCTACTAACAATATTATTACAATTCGACCTGATAATTACAATATTTAATATTACTACTAATTACACTATGATGCTTTATACTACAATTACCCAGATGTAGCACATTTATGTAAATATGTTTTTCCTCTTACTAATAGAAGTTTATATTTTCTATATATTTTTAGTCTCTTTTTCTTTTGCCTTTTTTACATTCCATTTTGTTTTGGTTGTTGTAATTTCTTATTTAAATTATTCTATTTTAATTTTTATACTTACACTTTTATACTTATTTTAAATTCTTGTTCATTCAGTGTGGACAGCAAAATAAGATTTTCATTGTACAAGGAAACCTGTTTCTTTACTGAACACTTGACAATAAAACAGTTTGAATCCTGAATGTTAAGTTGAGGCATAATAGGTTATCTTTTTCTGTTAGAGGATAGTTTGTAAATGCAAATATTTTCATAATTGAATTTTACTTTTGCACCAAAAGAAAAAAAATTAGAGTAGTATTATTATTTATGAATTATTGTGATGGTCTTTTACTGGTCTGAGCCACTTGAGACCAAAATGGTTCCTGAACTAAAAGGAGTTTGATTTGACCCTTGATCTGAAGGTTTGATGGTTCACATGTGATGGAGGCTATAAGGGAGTGAGTCAGGCTCTGATTGGACAGTAATTTAACGGTAAACTGTGACTTAACATCTCCACAGGGGGATATTTACAGCTTCATTCAGCCAATATTCAGGATAGTTATTGAACCGATCGACAATAAGACAAGCGTGGGTTGTACAATGATGAGAGGAAACAGACATGGAAATAAAACATGTCTAATGAGTGCACTCGTTTCCTCTCATTCAGCAGCAGAATTACCCCGTACTAATTATTTTAATACAGAGCCCTGTCTGTATTTCTGTATCCTGTAGTCCTGCCATGTAAGAGGCAGAGTCACCAGAAGAGCTACTGCCTGTAAACATTCAGAAAGTGGATCTGTGGCAGGACCTGACTGTCTACAATGGTTGAAATACTGCAGCGGGAGCTTTAAATAGATCCAAAACCTTTAGATTGTGCACATCTTTTCAATAATTCCTCCTAAAGGTGATGTAAGTTTTCGTACATTGAATTCAGGCACGTTAAAACTGGTTTGGTCCCAGTTTCAGTGCCGTCACATGATTGGACATTGTTCATTTAACCCATAAAGACCCAAACCTGCACTGGTGACCAAAGCCATCTACTGATGTAACTGTTTAATACCTGCTGATCCACTAATCCTATCAATACACGTCAATAATTGGTGTAAAATGCAGTTTGTCGTCTTTTCATGGTCATCAGATATGACCCATTTGGACGTTCAGAGGCTCCACAGTTACCATGGAAACACCGCCATCTTCTACAACATTGATTCACCAGTAAAACCAATCGAGTCGGATCAATGACAGTGGATGGACACACTGGGTTTATGTTCAGTTAATGACAGATTTGCCGAAAAGCCACTTTTTTTTGAGTTTTCTCCATTTTTGATACAATAACCCTCAACTTTACTTTGAGCTTTAATGAACATCCACATGATCAGTGAATTAAATGTAAAAAATACCTGATTTACACTGAAAAAATGCAAAATAAGGAAGATAATATTACAATCAATAGTGATAAATCACTTTGGAAAGGTTAAATATAGAGAAAAAATCATGTGGGACCTGACACAACAGTAGCACTGGGTCTTTAAGGGTTAAAAAATACAAAAGGCAGGTTTTTCCATGAAAAAATACTAATATAAAAGAGATGTGTTATTTATCCAGTGTAGTAATAATATCTGGCGTGGATTTGGAGTCAGCGGTTGTGTTTTTATTGGATTTCAGTGCTTCTTCTGTTTTTATGTGAAGAAATACCTTCCACTGACTTCAGATCAGTGCTTGGCTTTTAATGACAGGATCACACAGTCATAATGACGAGATAAGGGGTCTAATTTAGTGAATACAATGCACTTCTGTACGTGACGACAGCGGTGGTATGCTAAGGCTAATGCTTGGGGGCGGGGTTACACAATGCTTTGCACCTAAAGAATATAACAATAAAGAACCTTAGTGATTTTTACATTTCTTTTAAATAGATGTTATTCAAAGGGAATAATCAGTCGAACATGAAAAATCTACTGAAACAATAGATTCTTTGGCTTCGTAAGCTCTTTTATGCCACTAAAAGCATTGTTTAATGTTAGTCAGTGGTGGAATCCTAGGTTTTCTGTTTCATGTTTGTCTGTGGCGGTGCATTAGAGACATATTGTTTCATCTCAGGAAATGTAATAATAATGCCATTTGTGAAATATGTGCTATATTATAACAGTTAATGAAAACACTCAGATACAGCTCCTCCTTTAAAGTACGTCACAGGTGTCAAACATGCGGCCCGGGGGCCGAAACCGGTCCGTCAAAGGGTCCACTCCGGCCCCTGGGATGAAATTATGAAATGAAAAATTACACTAAAGATATTAACAGTAAAGGATGTTAAAATCATTTTAGGTCAATTCAATCTAAAGTGGGTCAGACCAATAAAATACTATCATAATAACCTATATATAATGAAAACCGCACATTTTCCTCTTGGTTTTAGTGTAAATAAAGTTAAATTACACAAAAATTTTCACATTTACAGACTATCTTTTCACAAAAAATATGAATAACATGAACAAATATGAACAACCTGAAATGTCATAAGAGAAGTATGTGGAATTGTACCAATATTCTGACTGTTCCTAAATGCTTTGTGTATTTGTAGATCCACTGTCATCTGTAAGTTCTAATGCACATGTATAAATGATAAACTAAGGCGTAATATTGTTAAAATTGCACTTATTTTTTTTTAAGAGTTTTCAGGTGTTCATATTTGTTCATGTTGTGTTCAAGGACAGTTCGTAAATGTAAACATTTTCATTACGGAATTTTACTTTTTTCACTGAAAAACATAGATAAAACTTTGGAGTTGACATTATTTTTAAGTTCTTATCCTATTATTTAGATTATTTTACTGGTCCGGCCCACTTTAGATCATATTACGGCGTCTGTGGCCCCTGGAGTACGTGGTTATGGAGGAGGAACACACTGAGAGTGTAACTATCAAATAGAATTGAACAGGGATGATAATGTCTTTATTTTCCAGCAGTACTTAATCATTCCTAGTGATAGATGGGTGTTTTTATCATTATTGCACTTAGAGTTTTCATTAATCAACCATTGTGCTTTAATCTGCTGTGATATCAGTGTTTACAAGAGGCCTGATGTGGATTCACCGCAGCCACCCCAGTGTTTTGTCTAATCGGAAACACTGGCATATACGACTGGGCGCACTTTAAATGTTCGGTGTGGTCTGCCAACATTCTCCAATTCTTAAAAATGGGTCTATTTGTGTCATTTATGGATGATGTTTCGGGGAGCTGTTTTTCATTACTGGACTTCTACAAATCAGATATACAGAACTCTACTAATGATGTTTACACATACAGCAGCGTAGAAGGAAAAAACATCAGATCAATAGGTTAATGTAAGCGCTGAAACAGACTGTGTCAAAACTAAGGATCCTAACGTTGTTTTGCACTGATGCATGTTTGTGTGGAGTCCTTCTAGAGTCGGCTGAGTTTCTACTGAAGAAAACCCTTAATTCAAATCACTGTTAATCCTTATATTTGGAAAGACATCCCATCAGATCTAAAACAAAACAATTTCACAACATTTCTTATCATTTTCATAGTGTTTCTGTATTAAAGCTAATCTGAATCTAAAAATGACAAGGGCGGTTTTGCATATTTAGTTTGTTTTTGTGGGTAAATCACAACGACAAGAACAGAAACATTAAATATTCTAATGATCTGTGTTCAGGTTAAGAACCCAGTGTTTATCAGGACTTGTGACTGATCACATTATAGGACCTATTCACGCACAAAGCCATGGATTGTCAAAGGTTTTACGTACTGTTTCTCGCCACTGCACATCACCCATTTTCAGCCGTTTATAAATTCATAGAAATGCATGTTTTAATTCATTCTTAACCCTGTTTTACCAGCGTTAATATTTAACTTTACTCGCGGCTGATTGATTAGAATGAAATGTCATGTGAATAAAACTTTAATAAATGAACTACTCTGTAAATACAATTTCTGTCTGAGAGGTTTTCATCATCGTAAGTGGTGAAAATAAGTCCCATTGTTCCATGTGGTATCATTTACGACATTTTGTACATTTTTTGGGAGAAGGAGGCTGTGAAGTCAGTGTGGAAGTATCTTAAAGTGTAATACCATGGTCCGCCACTAGGTGCTCTCTCAAATACATCTCAACCTGTTTCTAAATATACTGAATCATTCTGGTCTCATTTGTTTTATTTGGATGCGTTTAATACACATTCTAGGTGTACATGTGTACATTAGTGCTCCATTAATATGATTTTAGGGTTAACATAAGGTATAGATGTCTGCTGTGTCTTGAATCTGCTATTCAGAGCTGCTTTTTATTGAATAAAATTGAATTTATTTATTTTATTCTCAACAAACATCCCCTCCACTGTTCAATCTTGGCCACAGTTTTTGGCAGTGACACAAAGTGGCCTTTTGCACAAATGTGATTTATTTGCCAATAAAAGTCTAGTAACTGTATAAAAAGTTTGTAATTGTTCTTCAGTTTACCCAAAAACACAAGGGTGATGATGACGGTCCAGACCAGCGAATGGGTTATTTATGCAAAGTGTGGTAGCTCTGTCCACTTTTACAGTCTATGGCTTAATGAGTAATGAAATATATGCACATATTACCTCATATCTAAGACACCACAACTGAATATCATGGGCTGATTTGGGCATCTCTGTTGTATTTATTCCCCTTATCTCACCACTGTTATGATAATGGTTGTAAGTTACAGTTGTACACCTCAGATTTACTGCCCAAATGTTTGTAATACGCCACAGTCATAACTCAACATACACTGTTGCCCATAAAGTAGGAATTATTTTGTTTTCAGACACATTGATCCCTATTTCTATCGGTATCACCTTTGACCCAGTTCAATAATTCCATACTGTAGCAGCAAAACTATTGGTTGAATTCATACCAAATTGGGTTCATAGATTAGCAGTGACCCAGAATAGATGTGATAACATTTTGGGAAAAGTAGGTGAAAGTAAAAATTTTTTATGAATTTTTAAATCTTTTTTCCCCATTTACTTATAATGGGCAAAATTTCAAATCGCTATTAAAAATGTCAGTTTTAGCTCAATTTTCTTAAAACTTTGCAGAGATATAGAGATTAGTTTTAGACATAACTGTACAAAATATCTAAGTGATAGCTTGTTTTTGAAATTTTTTGTTACATTTTTTAACTTTTTATTTTTCTTTTCCCATTTACTTAGAATAGGAGAAATTTCAATCGTCTATAAAACACCAATTTTGTTTCAGTTTACTTCAAACTTGGCAGATATATAATTTTTATATTTAACAAATATTAAATATGGATGAAAGAGTGGATTGATGCCAAAATAAGCTACAATACCTGTAAGGAGCGGGTTTTGTTGTGCCGGGCACCACTGGTTTTATTTATTTGGTTTTTTTTTTAATGTATCTATTTATTTATTTATTTATTTATTTTTAAATCTTCAATATTTCTTATGCTTTAACTAACTTAACGTGACTTACATCTCTGTGTAAGTACTGGCCACATTTGTACACCTGCAAGCTTGCTTTACCTGTGAAAAAAAAATATCAAAAATCATGATTAATAACATTTTAGAAGAAATGCACACAGACATGTAGACGTTACAGGTGTGTTTTTCGAGGCTGAGGATGAGATGAAGCCGTCAACCAAAACAAAAGAGATGTCAGTATTGCTGTGGATGTGGAAATATGGTGGTTATGCATTAATAATTGATCTGCATATTATGGATTTCAGTTTTTGTTCCGTCCTTTTCCCTCTTCAGTTGAGTGGACCTGCTGTGATGATTTTCTAATGTACTTCTTTCACATTCAGTACTTCCTACTTCTATGACTTCATCCTACATTGTAACCTCCTAGGACCCACTGTCCACGTATGAGGACAAGAACTTCACAGCTTTGTACAAAAAAAAAAGAAAAAGAAACAACTGTCCACCGCAAATGACATTCCATAAAAATTTTTTAAGAATGCATCTGAAAAACTGTTGCGTCATGATGTTTCCAATATATGCAATTATTTAATTAAAAAAAGTCCAAACTCAAAAGCCTGTGGGGCTCCTGGGTCTTAGCAGGTTAAAGGCCTGTGTTTGAGCTGCGGCGTTCGGCTTCTTATCCATTAAACCGCTCGGACACGTTGGTAATGAAAGTAGGAGACCGGCCACAGGACCAGCACCTGAAGGGTTTGATCTGGTTCTGCTTTTAATGTGGATGTGTTTAGCGCAGCCTACCTTTAATTAGGACTCGACTTATTGTGTGTTCCATGTTTGTCATCTCAGATTCCATAACATCAGCCTGGAGTTCAGCCGTGGGAGCTGAACGGGACATGTTTGTGGTTTCCAATGGAATACTACCACTGCTGCGTTCATAATGACGCTGAATAATTCCTCTAATAACCGTGACATTTTGATTTTCTTTTTACTCCCCATGAGTATTAGGATGATATGAGTATGTACCCTCAATATTATTGGAAAATGAAGATTAATTTTAGAATAAAGTTCCAACCTTTCAAGAACACGGTGTAATATAAAAGCAGTCCGACTGTCTTAGCTGTAGCAGAGTTAGGAACTGAAAACCCTCTGACTGACAGACAACGGACGGATCCACACCGCTTCTTCTTCTTGGTTTTTATGGCGGTTGGCACGGCAACAACTCACACTGTGTACTGGTGAAAGACACAAAATCTAAGCAATTTAGATTTATTATTATGGGCTGTATTTACCAATGAAAAGTTTACCTCATTTTTTTTCATTATTGGACCAATAATTATCGGTGCCGATAGTTATTGTGCATCCCTAATA
>JAPQRQ010000022.1:35375886-35415325 GCA_037367365.1 Apogon talboti
GTGTGTGTGTGTGTGTGTGTGTGTGTGTGTGTGTGTGTGTGTGTGTGTGTGTGTGTGTGTGTGTGTGTGCGCGCGCAGATATTCAGCTCAGAGGGAGGATGGATTTGTGTCAGTGAGGCTCTTCAGGTCCTCGGAGGTCTGGGGTACACAAAGAACTACCCCTTCGAGCGCTACGTCAGAGACTGTCGCATCCTGCCCATTTTTGAGGTACTTGATACTTCGACTTTAAAAAGACTTAAGATCTTGGAATGATAATGAAACGTGTCCAGAACAGCTGGAGAAAACGTAGACAAGGATATGAGGTCATTTTACCGGTATACTCTAATGGTTCAGAGCAGAAAAGCTGACATGAAAGTACAAATGGAACAAGTTCAATAAGATCATACTTAAGCTTTTTATTTATGTAATTTAAGGTTTGTTTTTTTTTTAATTAAGTGACATATTAAGAAGCACCCTCATACTGATGCACCTGCCCATGAGACGTCAACACCAGGTTCCTGCAGAGATTTAAGATATTGTATAAGCGGTTAGAAAATGTTGTAATTTTTCAGTGTTTATCCCAGACAATAGAGATAGAAACAAGAGTCAGGAGAGACATAAGGGATGATACGCAGTAAAGAAGGACTGGGACTGGAAAGATGTTACCATAGGTTCATTAAAAAATGACAAGGTGAAAAATCATAAGGAGCAATGAGAACTCAGGGGCAGGTTTTTATTCATTATTTATGAGTATATTTCCATAGTCCTGTTTATATGATGGGACTTGTAGTCTGACTGGTTGTGATGGTGTTTGGTTGATTTCTGTCTACGATGCCTTCTAAAACACTCACAAAATGCTTCAAAGTACAGTATGTTTTTGCCTAATTTTACTCAACATTGACACATTATTTTAATTACGTTAAATGTTCTACCTCTAGATTTTTGAAATATTTGCCATGTTCTGACTGTAAATAATGATTTTAAACCAAAAGAAAAATCAGCCATAAACTTAAAATTGGACATTTATCGTGACGTGGACTATCATGACAACATTTCACATCAAGAGGAACAGGAAGCTGTCAGCGTCAAATAAACAGTGACTACATGTTGATAACTTTGTATTTTGTAAATCCGTACTTATCGTCATTTTAAAAACTAACCACACTGAGTTCAACTCCTGTGGACTGACGACTTTTTGGCGTCTTTCTACTTGTGGCCAGCAGGTGGCGTGTGTGCGCTGAAGGAGTGTGAAACTCTTGAAGTGGGCTGATGAGTGTTGGTTGAGGATAAGGGATACTTCCTGTTGAATAAATGGGCTGAACAGACCTGCAGCTCAGGTTTAATAGCCTCTCTCCTCATGTCATCTCCTGACTCCACAAAGTTTTCCAGAGCACCGGCTTACATTCTGTGTGATACGTGCACCGTTTTGACTTTGTCATGGAGGCTTTTTTAAGAGCCTGCAACAGTTCCTCTGTCAGCACAATTACACAAAAAAACTACTACAACAACTTTTAGGAAACTTAGAGGAAATGTAGGGCTCAGGCCAAGGATGAATCTATTCAAATCTGTAACAGATCCAGGAAAAGGAACATGGACTTATTGTCCCTAATGTGAGCCAGATCACAGGTATTCAGGTCTGCGGTCTGTTTTCAGGGGACCAATGAAATCCTCAGGATGTATGTCGCTCTTACTGGGATGCAGCATGCTGGCAAAATCCTCACCGGGAAAATAAAGTAAGCATATTGAGTGGTTTTCTTCTCTAATCTTTTTCCACAGGTATAATATAAACCAGGGGTGTCAAACATACGGCCCGCAGCTAAAACCGGGCCCCAGGTCTGGCCAATGGGATGAATCTGTGAACTGTAAAAATTACACTGAAAACATTAACATTTTAGTTCAGGGGCCACATACAGATTAATTTGATCTCAAGTGGGTCAGAACAGTGAAATACTGTCAATAATAACCTATAAATAGTGACAACTGTTATTTTTTTTTCTTTGTTATAGTGTAAAAGAAAAGTACATATGTGTACTAATATGAACAAAATGCAGTGTCTTAAGAGAAATAAGTGTAATTTTCACAATATTGAGCATGTAAATGTGTAAATGATAAACTGAGGCATAATGTTGTTAAATTGCAGTTATTTTTCTAATGCAATTTCAAGTTGTTTATGGCTGTTCAAGTTATTTATGTTTTTTTAAGATAGTTTGTAGATGTAAACATATTCATAATGAAATTTTCTTTTTTCTCTAACACAGAAAATTTGGAGTTGGTTGTTCTGTTATTATTGTACAGGTGTGATCCACTGGAGATCATACTGCGCTGTGTGTGTGTGTGTGTGTGTGTGTGTGTGTGTGTGTGGGTGGCCCCTGATCTAAAATGAGGTTGACATCCCTGATATGAGTTTAATGTTGAACTTATGTCAGTCTCTGTGTTAATTGTAAAAATTGGCCCAAATGATCTAATCAGCTGGTGAAATTATTTTCTTTCTGTAATATATCTGGTGTGTTTCTGCTGACTTTGGCGGGTCTTCAGTCTTCTCAGTCTCTTCTGTGCTTCCCTTCAGAGAGATGAAGAAGGGGAATATTGGTGTGGCGTTGGGCATGGCGGGCAAGAGGCTGAAGAGTGCTTTTGGCAGCTCCATGGACTTCGGCCTGACAGGGAAGGACGGAGTTGTGCATCCCAGCCTGGAGGTACGAGCTGTCATTTCCGTTAAAGGTTACACCTGCACACAAAGGCCAAACTCACCACTTGTCTTTTTTTAGATGTAAACATATACAAGACCACTGTATTACACCACTGGTTTTTCCAGGCCTGATACATAAATAAACCAATTACGAGTAGACAGAGAGACTGACAACATAACAAATACATTTATATTAAAAATCAAAATGTTACAGTAAAGCAGTTTTAATCTAAAACTTTGAAGTACTTTTAAGTCAGTAGTCAAACCCAAATAGTGTTCAGTATTTATTATCAATAAAACTAAAGGCTGCCCAAGACAGTTGGATAATACTGTGTCTGTCTCTAGGTTTTTCATGTGTCCTTGAATATGTTTAAGTCCTTGTTCAGCTCGAATTCTTCACTTGTGTTTTCTGCTTTTGTTAAACCTTACATGCTTTGCTTTTTAAATGTCCACTGGTTTTCCGTTTGCAGGAAAGCGCAAAGAAGTTTGAGCAGAACGTCAGCCTCTTTGGAGCGACTGTGGAGAGCCTGCTGTACAGATATGGGAAGGTAACGTCCCTCCCTCTAATGTTTCCGGTCCCTCTGAACACAACCCCCTCTTGAATCAAATGCTTCAGCGTTGACTTTTGTTTGGTAATGACTGAAGATCAGCTCATATCTTCCAATCAGTGTCTCCGATGGTATCGTGGTCATCTGTTAGACAGCTGCTGCTGCTGCTTTAAAGTCTGAGCCTTATGAGTGTCTGACTGCGATTTTTGGACTCACGACACTTTCCAAAGAAGCCATAAAACCTCTTGGAAACAGGTCAGCTTTCCAGGTCCACACTTCCTGTACGATTTGATCCAAAACTTGGAAGTGTCCTCAGAGGGCTGTAATCACGCTGCAGTCTTCAACTGCTGCAGAATAAAGCTAATCAGCCCTGAACTGTTTAAAGAAAGGAATTACCTTTTGAGTCAGATGGTCAACGCGGCCTGTAATCGATCATTTTCCTCTAAATTTAAACCTGGACAATCAAATACTGAGAGGAGACTGGAACGCCATTATCGAGGATGTTGGACTGAATGATTAGTTGTAATTTCACCAAAACCTGCTTCAGTTCTTCTTCTTCTTCTCCATCAGAGCTCCGACTTGACGTCACTTTATGGGGAAATGGGCCAGTCACAGCTGTGCAGGCATTTCCCCCGCTTTCACCTGCACCTGAACATTACTGTTATCTTTGGAGTTGAAAGAAAACAATGTATTTCCTTTGAATCAATAAGGAAATTCTGCCGAAAGAAAGAGACACTTTTTTTCTGAGTTATCATAATGTTTCCACCCAAGGAATTATGGAGGTTTGTCAAATGTGAAAGAAAAAGACTCTTAAGTAATCCCCAGGGGAAAACAGGGTCCATCAGCTCAAGAAACAAAAGCACAATAAAAGTTAAAGTATAGTCTATCATCAGTTTAGTCTCTAATAACTAATCACTGAGGTGACCATTAGAGTAGAAGAATACTCTAATTAATATTTAGATTAAATGTGCCTCAATCTGCAATTATCAGCTGATTAAGTATTGCATGTTGTTGTATCTCAAATGGGTGTGTGTGTGTGAGAGATTTTTTTTTTTTAAATACAGATAATATGATGTCATTGTACTGTAAATTTCCAGGTTAATCAATAACACTAATCATTAGCTGCAGCCCCCGTCGTGGTCATATATCCCAGACTCACTGCAGAGACAGTTTAAGTCACCTAATGCTCGAACCACTGATGACTGATGTGTGTGGAATACTTGTGCGTCTTGTTGTCAGTCGATGGTGGATGAGCAACTGGTCCTGAAGAGAGTCGCAGATGTGCTGATCAACCTGTACGCCATGACAGCCGTGCTGTCCAGAAGCAGCCGCTCCATCTCCATCGGAGCCAGGAATCACGACCATGAGGTGGGTTTGCGTGTCCGCATGTGTGCGTATCCCAACGTCAAATCAACGCCTAAAGTTTCATTTGGCTTAATGACCGACTTAATTCTGTGGGTCTCAGATATTCATATTTGCACCGGGGTTCATATCAGCCAATAGGCCTCTGACTTTTTCAGCTGTTACGGTGCAGCTGTTGGTTCCAAATACAGTCTATAAGGCAGTGTCATCCTCTACGTCCTCTTCTGATCTGTGATTTTTTTTTTTTTTTTTTAATCTTGCTCTATTTTAAATCTACAACAGATGTGGATACTTCCCATGAAAAATTCAGTGTGTGGGATGTTGTCAGAAGTGATGTCACAAATTTCCATCTGGGATTTAGCAACGTTTTAATGAGAATTGGATGGCAGCTGTTGAGTTAGTGTCAGTGACCAAACCCACACAGCTCTGATGAACATGACATGATGAAGGTGAAACTGCTAAAACTGAATATGTAGTTTTTCTGCCAAAGCACAAGTACTGCTGGTGTTAAGTCATGGCAGGACCACAAATCTACTACGTCTGTGGCTTGTTTTCATAGTTGATTCATTTGTTTTTTCAATTAATTAATTGTTTGGTCTACCACAAAAAGGTGCTTCTTCAAGTGTCTTGTTTCGTCACAACCCAAAGGTTTTCAGTTTACTCTCATAGAGGAGGACAGAAAATAGAATATACTCATGTTTAAGAAGCTGGAATCTGAGAATTGTTTTTCTTAATCAAACTCAGATTTTACTATTCTGTATATATCTATAGGTGTTCAACAGTTGTTTAGTCAGCTGATCATTGCAGCTCAATCTAGTTTTATACATATAAACATACTTGTGTTTTATTAGTTTCAATTAAAAACATGGCTGAATTTCTAATATTTTGACCCATAAATATACCTATTCCCAGCCTGGTGTGCAGGCCGTTCCCTTCCCAGTGAAGATCCACTTTATAACTTAACCTTCCTTATTTTAAAACATGTGTAACATCTGTAATACCACAGCAGTCCAAATGATGAAACGACTAATGTAAACTGTGCACAGGTTATGCTGCAACGTTAACATTAAGGTCACATTTGACACAAATGTCACATCCACATTTCACCTATTGTTTGAAGGTTCAAACATATCCGTATATTGAACAGTTAGATGGCACATGTGTCGGCCATGTTGGCTGTTTGTTTTTAAGAACAGAGGGTTTCTGACGTTGTCGTCACAGTGAGTTGGATGTATTTTCTTCCTTTCTTTTGTAAATGATGCTCCTGTGTATCCTTATATCACACATGTCGGAGTTTCAACCCGCTCTTGTCATGGCTGACACTGAGGTATTTCCGGGTCATTTCACTCAGTTTGGAGCCTTCCAACACAAAGACGACTGTTTGAATGCACATCAGTCCACAAACCAGTGAGTCACAGAGGCTCCATCTGCTTCTTTTAGACATCCATCTTATCTCCACTACAACTATTAATAATAAAAAGTGGAAAAACGCCCCAAAAATACCTTCAGGAGCCTCGGTTTCCATTTAATGCTAATCATTCATGAATTTTATTTAAAACAGACTGGAACCACTCAGTATCTTCTTGCATCCAGTTACAATGTAATTACCCAGAGAGCAGCTCCCATCTTAATTAAAATCATTGCATTTATGAGGCTTAATAAAACACACACTGTGATTAGATTTGGGAGCTGTAGTCGACTGAAAGCAATTACAGCAGCGACATGTTGTAACTGTGTGTTTTCCCTTTTGTTTGTGCTAAAGATATGTGATTTGGCTCATTATGTGGATGTGCAGTAGCAGCTTAGATCGTCCAATATTTAATAGTGCTCGTTTCTCCCTCTGGTGTTAATCACATCACTAGTTTGAGCGTGTGATCCGAGTGGATTTAGGCCGATATGGAGCGTATACAGTTGCGTCTGTTGGTTGTTCCTGGATATAATCAGAAACAGTGACGTAGAGCAAAACGAATCCACAACAGGCAGACATTAAAGGCAGCAGCGGTGCATGCTTTGTGTTCTCCTCTTTGAAAACAGCTGCAGCTTCGGGCATTAGAGAATAGAAATAACACATGCGGACTGTAGGGATGCTGTCTAACAGAGTTCCACTCTCCGGTGTGTTCATAAAAGACAAAACAGTTGGCAAGTTCTGTAATATTTGGGAAGCGCAGAAGGCTTCAAAAGAGGAGAACTTAAACAACAGGCGGATGCAACTGTGTGGCGTCCCGTTTGTTTCCTTCATATCGACATCACCTGCGTCATATTCGGCTTTGGTGTGGTTTACAGTTGGACCTGGGCCCGTCCGTCCTAAAGAATGCCTTGTTGTTCATTTTTTCTAGGTGCTGCTCGCAAACACGTTCTGCAGCGACGCTTACTTCAAGAACAATTACTTGATGACTCAGTTGCAAAAGCGTAAGTACAACACAAAAACGGTAATTGAGAACAGCCCCTCGGTACAAAAGACTTGCATGTGTTGCAGAATTCCCCCGCATACCAACACTCCGACCCCCCGCTGCTCTAGATTTTTCACACTGTGCGAGTTTTTCTAATTACCTACATGTAATACTCGAGGTTTACCCTGTGACATGATTCAGACACATGAGAATGTTATGTTTTAGCATTTCGCGAATAAAGGCGTTTGTGCCCCCCCCCCCCAAATCCGTTCCAGACTCTCCGGAGAACAACGACGCCAACATCAAGAAGATCGCCAAGGAGGTCTTAGAGAACAGAGCCTACATCTGCTCACATCCTCTTGAAAGAACGTTCTGACTTCTGTCATGTCACCACCGCAATGCTGCGTTCTGATTGGACACTATGGACAAGATAATTCCGCAATCCAGTTGGTTTGTCTTTACTCTTGTGCTAGTGCTTACTTGGATTCACAAGCAAAACTATAGGAGGCAATTCATACAGAACATTTTATTAATAACAGATTTATATAAAAACTTACTGTATATAAGTAAGTTTGCAGCTAAAACCTGCTGTTCCATGTGAAGTGCTCCTTATCTTTAGTGACGGAACCTAACACTGCACTAGTGCTCACCTCTGTATTGACTTATCTGATGATCTTTTGGTATTAGGTGAACACGGTGCAGTCTTGTGTCTCTGACTGGGACACTTTTACTGCTGCTGTGTTTTCTCATGTGTGGACTGTAAAAGTTAAGGTGCCGCTCTTCTTTTCCGTCAGAGGCAGAGTTGTCCGTTTGTACACAAATGAATGTTGCTTGGTGAATCCGCTGTAATAAAGCAACACAGAAACACAAACACTTTTATAATGCTGGGTTTTTTTTTTAATAAGTTGTGAGTTGAACTTAGATGTAGTCGTATTCGTTTTACCGAGAGCTAAGTCTGGGGATGCTGTTTTTGGTGCTGAGGCTGCAGTCCATACAGGGGCCTGGGGCCAGAGCCACTGTCTCCTTTACCTCTGCTTTATCGTCCCCAGAGTTTAACACCGACAGCTGAGGTATAGGCTGCAAAACAAAAAACAATATAAAGATTTAGATTTTTTTGCCAGTGCTCTATTGGAATAGGTTTACACAAATTTAGTTTTAAAACCCCTGATTTGGTCATCCACCCTGTTCCACCGAGGCATTTTGCGGCAGGCGCCTGCAGTAACCGTCTACTTTATTTCTCTGATTCAGTTTCTTTCTAAAGTTCTGTTTGTTTCAACAGCCAAAAGAACCGCGGTCGTTTCCATTTGATTCACTTTTATTTATTGTCCAATATCGCAAATCTTTGAAAATGTGAATAAAATACATCATCCTCTATCCTTTTAAGTTCAAGTGAGGAAAAATTCCCCCAAAAAATCCCTTAAAGAGGGAAAAAAAAAAAACGAGCCAGCAAAAGTAGTTGAAGAGCAGCGCCAACACCTCTGGACTAGAACCAAGAGCAGGTTACGTCAGGGGCTGGAAGCATGAGACGAACTCAACCCTTTGGACTGTCATCCTGTCAAACAGACCTGCTTAATCTAAACAGGAAATAAAAACTGAGCATCGGTATATAGTAGAAACAGATAAATACAAAGTTGTCTTCTATTGTTATCTACACCATATGGACAAAAGTATGTGGACACGTTGAATCCAGGTGTTTCTTTTCTAACAGGGGTCTGGGATACAAAACAATAATGACTACTGTCATTGGGATAAATATCATTGCATTGGTTAGTTTGGTTTAAATTATTATCTTTGCTTCCAAAATGTTGATGTTTATAAACTGTATGGACAAAAATATTGGGACACATGTCCACAGCTGTAAGATGTCCTGTTGATGAGAATTTGACATAAAAACATCAATATTTCCTTAAAGTTTAATGGTAGATTTTTCTTCCTCAGTGACATGTGAAGAAAGTAGATGGTTAGTTGTGGTAGAAAATTATTATTTACAATCAGAGCACCAAAAACGCTTTATACATTTAGAGGTAGAACATTTAAAATCATAGTCATGGATTTAAAAAAAAAAAAAAAAAAAATCAATGTTGAGAGAAATTAAGTAAAAACCATCTGAGGCATTTTGGAAACACATAATTTAAACCAAACTAACCAATGCAGTGATATTTATCCCAATATAAAACTATATTATGACATTTGTCATTACTGTTTTGTATCCCAGACCCCTGATAGAAAGGAACCACCTGAATTCAATGTGTCCACATACTTTTGTCAATATAGTGTATGTTAGTCCTAAGCAGGTTTTCAACTTCCAACTCAGAACTAGCTTCAGGTTCATGGCAGTGGAAGAGTTTACCATACAGCGTTGATGCTTCCTGTGAACATGAAGGAAACACGCTAGCATCAGTTCATTAGAAAAAGTACAAAAAATAGGAGTTGAGGGTAGATTGAGGGTTGACCTTTTGATTTGCAGGGATAATCCTGACATTAAACCTACCATAATAGTCGACACCTGACTTAAGATGTTGTAAAGCAGAATATAAAGCATATTATTGCAGACCAATTGCAAACCAAATACAAAAGCAGTAATGGTGAACAGGCAGATATTTCAACCTATTTCTGTTTTCAGAAAAACAATGTCAATGTGTAAAGGGGTTCAAAGACTTCAGATTAGACTGTACTCCAGGACCTTCCTTGAAGTTCTCCGACATGTGACACAGTAATCCTGGACTTTCAGAGCATTGGGGTGTTTGCCCGCTTTTCTTGGCAACTGCTTTTTAATCTAGTGTTGCCAATATTTTTGGGGCTGAATTATTTATAATTATATTAATAATGAAATGCTGATGGAAAATCCTAGCAGCTACAGAAAACATTAAAGCCAGTATTCATTGTGTTTCCAGTATGTCATCTACTCAAATCCAAGAGCTTCTCATCTCATTAATAAACATAAATACTGTACCCTCAGCAGCATGCCAGGTTTCCTCAGTGAATACTTCATGGGCTTATCTTTCAGAATACTCTGAAACTTCTGTGCTCCCCCCATGTGACACTTGAACTCGGGGACCGGCCCGTTGCCTGCCAGGTCGGTGCTGCTGTTGCTAGGTAGGACTTTTTTCAGCCAGCGCTTGTACTGAGCACTGGCTGTCTCCATCTGCTCCTGATGCAGAGAGTCCCCTGAGGATGACAAGAGTTTATACATATCTGTTCATACGAGCGATAAACGTGTTCTGAGCACATACCGTCACGCATAAACAGATAATTGTTGTTCACTTCTAGTATCGCTGAGCTTCCTCCCTGAATGAATGTATTCTCCTGTGTGGTGTGGGAGTGTGTTACTCAACAGCAGCGTCTAATACAGGCTCAAGTCTCCACCATCTGGAGCTTCAATCAAAACATATCAATAGGCTAAAAAAATCCAGACACTTGGAGGAAAAATCTGCACTTGGACACTTTTAGAAATGCAGCCCACTGTCCTGTGTGGGCTCATTCTAGTTGTCTTCTTATTCTTTAGGATGGACTTTCAGGTCCAAGCAAGTACCTTTTTTAGCCTAATACTCTGTGCTTAGGTGTATTTCTCGTGTCATATTCCAGTCATCCTGCAGTCGTCCATGTGGGCTGCTGTAAACTACACTCTGTGGCTGTAGAACTTTGTGATATAGTGCACCAGCTGTTTGTAGTGATTGTCATCGCTGCAGTGATGGATTTCTCCTTGTATCAGTGTGGAACTCTAGTACAAATGGCACGTCTGTAAAGAAACCCTTCCTCTTTGATTTTCTTTTTTTTAAGGGACTGACACTAAATCCTGACATTTACAGAACGTCTGTATGGCTACAATGGAAATTCCTCAATGTGACATCTGGTGGTGTAAATATTTTACCATCTTAGAGCAAAAATGACCAGTTCATGAAAGGTGAGCTGATGTAGTGCAGCCTAACAGAGTCCGTACCGGCCAGGTGGATGGTGACAGGAGATGTGCTGAAGAAAGGAGGAGCTCTGCTGTAGAGCTGGAAGTCCTGTGAGCGCCGGCTCCACACCCATGGGTCCCGGGAAAGAGTGGGATTAAAGATGTTGGCATGTAGGATGTTCTCTCTCCACGGCTGCAAGTACAACAGCTTTAGAAACTTTATCATTTACTACAAACACACAGTATCACTAGTGGCTTTTCCATTGACGTATGCGCAAAACTTCACCCATATTTACTAAATGTCCAAAAAACAAGTGTGTAATGTCAGTTTTTCCATTAAATCACAAATGCGATGGTTTTATTTATTATCGCGAGATGTCACGAGAAGTCATTCCATAAACATGAAGACGAACATAAATATCTGTTCTGAATCTAGAGTGCTGGTTGCCCTTCTATCCCATACTAAATTCGACAATGACTGGCTTTCCACGTGTGTCCACACATACCGCCATGTTGGTTTTAAAACTCTTCTTCACTTGTTGTAACATCCATCAACATCCTTTTTTTTTGTTCACCTGACTCTTAGTTGTGCAAAGTGGTCTTTCCATTGCAGTTTTGTGCGATATACCAATTTCACTACGACTGAAAAACCACCTCTTGCAAGCATAAAAACTTTTTATCAAAAAACAAGAGTTTTGGCGAAATTGTCATTTTTCAATTAGGCAAATTTTTATCCGTAAGTTATATTCACACAATTTGAGGGTCAATGGAAAAGCAACTACTGGATATCACCAATTAACAGTCTTTGGAGCTGAAACACATACAGACTGTGTGTTACATACAGTCTATGTTCATACTGCAGTACATTAGCTATTGTTAGAATTAATTTCCTACTATTTAAATTATGACAAAATCTTAAGTATAGCATGGTATATACAGCAATATCATTTATTGTGTCTGTGGAATTTTCCTTGTAGTTTTTAGCATTTCCACCTTGACTTTATCTGTCATACCTGGAAGTTACTGCATGGTGTATTTATTACATTACATTATGTTCATGGCATCACTCTCATGAAACACAACTGTATTTGCTAACTTTTACTGTGCAGCCAAAGTTGCTGGGTGGTGTTTAACACAGCAGTATTAGCAGTGAGGTGGGTGTTTCCACTGAATTAATGGTAGCTAGCCCACCTCTGGGTCTAAAAATCTAAGATGGTAATGGTCAAAATGTCACATCTGAGGCTTCAAAGCAGTAGTCTACAAACCAGTGGGTGATATGGAGACAATGTCCACATCCCACCATCTCATGTCCGCCATTAGAGATTCTTGGTTTTACTTACTCAGGGACAGTAAATTACTGTCAGGACAGGCCGACTGAAGCAACAGCAGCTCTGATATGATTACACACGTCACTTTAAACTCCACTTTATATCAGACATAAACACACTGAGTCAGAGGGAAAGACAATCGCCAGCAAGAAGTCATAAAATCTTTAACCCAGTGCTAAGTTTCATGGGAACTGCAATAAACTGAGCATTTCCATGTGGGAGAACCCCACAGAGTGACATCACCTTCCTTAGCTCTTCCACACGGGCTTCATCTGGGTGGCTACGGTGCAGTTTGGGCTCGTCATTGCTCATGGTTGAGATCCAGATCCTGATGGGACCAGTGGACCTGGGATCAGGTTTAGGGGTCGTGTCTCCTGGCTCTACTGTCGCACCGTGGTAGAGCTGACTGTAGGTGAACCGCCGCCCCGGCATCTGACAAAATGATCAGAGCAGCGTCATATATCATTAGTTACCTAATGTTCTCTGGCTAGTTTAAAGGATATGCCTTTTCAACTTCATTTTTCTCAGTCTGCAAATCCTACATTAACCCTCAAAGTCCTAAACAGTTGGCAACCAAAAGCATCTTCAGATCTAAAGTGTTTAATAACTGAACAACTAATCCTATCAATACATTTAAGTAATTCAAATAAAATGTAGTTTAGCAGGTTATCAGCAGCGTCAGATGTATATTTTTTGACATTCACGTTCTATAATGGGTGGGGGGGGTTGCATTTATATGTGCTGGTTAAGAACACAATAATAATAAGCACGTTAAATACATGATGTCCTTCCCGTCCTACAGACCTTTGCCATCTCTCTCTGCAGTTGCTCTTTGTTTAGTTGGTTTGAGTTGAAGGTCTGGATGCTGTAGTTATGTACTGGCCGGTCTGCAGTCTCCATCTTTAACACAGTGACCTCTGGTTTCTGCAGCTGCTCACTTAACTCGTGCACCCGTATGATGTTGCCCTGCAGCATTACAAAAAAAAAACATGTGAGTGGCCACAGTCAGAAGGTCCCAGCCTACTCAGGATCAGAGTCTTACAGACCTGGACAAAGTCCCTGGGCTGTTTCAGTGTCATGTGTTGGTTTGTCAGTTTCCATTTGATGTATTCTATGTTTTTTGCATCCAGGCGTTTAATTCGTTTTATGTGGACAGGTGGGGCGTGTCGAGGGTATGCTTGCGGGCTTTGTTGCCTCTGAGCGGTGCGGGTGCCGTATTCTTTGCTCAAGCTGAGGATCATGTCAGCTGAAGGGAAGAGGTTGTACTGCACCACATCTCTGAGGTGGCGTACTCCACAGAGCTGGCTCAGCCTGGGAACCCAAGATGATTTTAATAGGTGGTTACAATAGTGAACAAATGTGATATAAGAAACCCTTTGAATAAAAATAGACACAACCTTTCACTACCTTTGCCTTCCAACAGGCTCATGCACAGCCACGCAAGACCACATACTATTTTTATAGCCTGCAGCTGTTTAACTGTAGATCACACTTTAGTTGTAGACATATGTGTATGTTTTTAGATTTATAGCAGCTTCTTTCGTTCCATTTTATATTCACAAAGTTGACTCAGGGATACACACAAGAATCTCAATACTGTGCTACACTTGTCCAAATGGCAAATATATCCACTAAATCTTGAAAATCATAGTCTAAAAGTTTACTCACATTTTCCTGACTTTTCATCTGGACTTTAAACTGTCAAGAATGAACTTTTCATGCTCAACATGTAAGTTATAACTATTTGAAACATGCTTGACATTTCATCCTTAACCATGGGAATATTTTTATATTTCACAGAAGTCAAGCTTGGATTTTACCTCATGTTTCTGGATGGATGCAATCATTTCACATTCTTTGCCATATGGTACAAAAATCTACTTAAATGAAAACATGGACTCTACATCGTGTGAAATCAAAAACTAATACAAAAGCCATGTAATTTTCATGTAGAACCTCCCACTGTGTCTATGAAAGCCAGTCACAGAATAATGATAAATGCAAATGCAGCAAATAGCAGCACAATTACTGATTTGCTAGCAGGTGTTAGCCACTACAAAACAAATGTTCACATTATAACTCAACAGCAGCACTTACACTTAAATGTGTTACATATCATGTTGCTTATGACTGCAATTAATCTGAAGCACAATGTGTGATATTCCCACACATTCTTGTTCTTACGTGATGTTTGTGTTGGAGTCTGTGTTGTGCTGGGAACATGTCATTTGTTTACTTAAGTGAAGTCTGTTTCTAAGCTGTTCACCAGAGTAGAGGAGAACCAAAGCAGAACAAAAAACTGAGTGAATTTGTGTGATGACAATGTTTGTCTATGCAGTGTAAAGAGGATTTGAGTTATAGACAGCAATGCTCGTGAAACCTCATTATCTCAACTAGCACGATGGGCTACATGTGAGGTGCATGTATTGACAATAGAATCCATATTTGATCATTCCGACCATGTCTGAGAATCCAAATGAGATACCCTGGTGCTTATATCTGTGCTTTGACTAGTGAAAAACTATTATACATTTAGCATTACTGATCGTATATCATACAGCAAAACACAACAGCCTGGTCTACTATAATATACTGTTGCCCATAAAGTTGGAATAATTCTTTTTTCAGACACATTCCTCTTTCCTATTTATACACACCAGCAATCACGTGTGAGCAGGTGGAATATTTACATATTATATACACTTTATATATAAAGCACTAATCATACTGTCACAATCATTTCTGGAGAAGAGGTAAAAATATTTTATTGTCACTTTAAAGGCAACAGTGTACATAATCTGACCAGGTTCAACTCTGGGCCGAGGCCATTTCCTGCATTCAGTCCAAATGCTATTTTCGCAAAACTTTTTGTGTCTACTGTATTTTACAGAACAATTAACTAAAAAGTATCAAACTACACGTGCAGACCTTTAGGGCCGCTATAGTCTTTATGTTCGTGTACCGTGATAAAGCCTGGAAGCAGGAATCGGGGACGGTGCCTCGAACATAGACCAGCGGCTCCCTCATGATCGTCTCCAGTGACTCAGACAGAAGGATAGGAGTCAGGCCCATGTCCAATGAGTCATAGATGCGTCTGAAGAAAGCCAGGCTAGAGTTGTAGAAGACTATCACCTGCTCCTCCTCACTCCCACTTAGCCTGCAAAACATCACACAAACAGCAAGGACTCTCACTGGAATTTAAACACTCTGAGAATAGACGGCCCAGCTGAAACCCGTTAACACGAGCTGTTAGGCCAAGATAGTGTTTGTGGGCTTACTTCATAGGGACAGCCTCCCAAAGTCTCCTCACTGCTTTATGTTTCAACCCTTCAAGAACAAAGATTTGTGTCTTCTTATCTAACACATGGAATCCCGTAACAAAATCCAGATCCTGGCTCTCGTTGAACTTGAAATTCAAAGTGTAATTTGATAGGCATCTCTCAATATTTTCCAGTGAGCGTGAGCCCAGTTGGAAAGCCTCTGCATTGATTGTAAGGATCTCAGACCTCAGCTTGGTCGTCACGGAGATGTTGTTGTAATTGATGAGGTAGATGATGCGTCCAAAGGGAGCCTCGTACGACTCCAGTTCACACCCGTCAGTTTTGACAATAAGAGGGCAAGCTATCTCAATCTTAACTTTGAGCACAGAATTGGCATCCAAGTAGTGGCCCTGAGGTAGTGGCTCGCTGCTAGCTTCTCCGTCCGTCATCTTCCCATCCGTTAGAGGAGGTGGATGGCAGCCTTTGATCGGTAGGCGCACCTTCAGACTAGTCTTCCCACGTAGCAGCTCAGAGAGGTCGAGACTCGCAGTACCATGGTGGTTAAAAACTGTTTTCTGTTTAGTGGGTGCCGCTTCAGCTAATCCGCTGCTGAAGCTTGCTGGAGTTTTCGGCTCTTCTTCCAACTTCCTGTCACGGTCGTGGATCTCTATCACTAGTGGTGGACCAGAGAGGAACTCATGGAGGTCTCTGGGGTTCAGCAGGCCAGTGAGGATCACATACACATCTCTGAAGTAGATTTTGGCGGCGTGCTTTTGATTGTTAGTTCTGTGCACATCGAGGTTCTGAAACTTATATTGGCAATATACGGGCGTGCATTTCTCCTGGGGATGAAAGTAAACTTAAATGTCAGAGCACATCCCACTGATAGATGTCATTACTTAGAAATCACATTGTGTCTAATGTAAGTGGAAGGACTCAAATCACACCTCTAAGACATGGAAAGGGACGGGGGATGAAGGCATTGAGGTGGCTGTTAAAATGCTGATGACCAGTGGATTGAGTTCGGACTTCAGTTCGTCAGATAGTAAAGGTGTGTCTAGTGAGATGTGGTACAAGGTCTCAATTACACCGCATGAACAGACGGAGGCGGAGTCGATCAATGAGGTATCACCTGGTAGAACAAAATCAGAGGCCGCAGTTTAACGAAGGAAAGGTCAGGTGTTTTCTCTCTAATGTTTAAGAATACCTGAAGCATTTCAATCTGCAGAGCTCAAGGGATAGCCTTTCGGTCCTGTAAGTTAGAACTGAAATATGTCATTACACACTGGATGTTCAGGGTGTTCATGAATTTTTAATGTGATGTTATGGCTCCTCTTACAGTATATAACTGAGATTCCCAATTCTGTAGTGTCCACCTCACTTTTTGTGACGTCTTTGCGTTTCATTACTGAGATGATATTATAACAAAAAAACCTGAACAGTTACCTACAACCCATGGTACCTTTTCATGTTTTCATCGATAACTTTCATCGTGAACACATCAGATAATGCATTATAACTAAATACTAACAAAACTAATGACTTTCCCATCAGTCTCAGTTGTTGGTCTGATAGCCGTTCAGCATCCACAGGTTTGGATAAAGCACCCTGATTGTTTAGTTTCTGATGACAGCAACAACAAATAATCACATATTAGCCCCTCTATGGTGCGAGGTCCACATTTAAATACGGACATAGTTATTTAAGTATGCATTCTGAAAAAAAAAAAGTCTTAAGATAATGTAAATGTAATCATCTGTAGTCACTGGCACACACAAAAAAGATCACACTTGACTTGTCCAGAATTGAGGACACTGGAGTCCTAATGGACAAACAGCAGTCCAACAGTGTTAAGTGTTTTCAATGCTTAAAAACTTAGACCATTCTAGATTATATCACAAGCTAATTTGCTAATGCATGCAGTTGTCATTTAGCTGTTTAAGTTGTAAATTATGAAGTAGCAAGAAGTTAACCACTAGTTGAATCATTAGCTTTAGTTATTCTTTTCGCTGTCATGTCACCACTATTAAGCAAAACCATGGTACAGAAAGGTTTGCCTGTAGTAACTGCATTATGTGACAACAACATACATTTACTTCATGATTTGTAAAGGTATATCATACAGTGTAAAACAGGTCACTTCATCAAAGGCTGGTACAATGGAGTGGCTCACCTGCGATCAAACTAGCCGGACTGATTTCAACAGAAGCCACACCAGTTTTATTGATTTCAGCAAAGTCAAAAACATCGCTTGTATGTTTTTGAGTTTCTGAATGCGGGGCCAATTTACTGTCTGTAAAAACAGATTGGAAATCAGACACTGGTCACACACACAGACCTAGTAAAAAATACTTCAAATCCAGTACTAATAGTGTAAAATGTACCTGTTTCTGAGCTCTCCTTCAGGTTTGAATGTCCACCTCTGTCTTTTTGGGACTTTAATTTCTTCCCATACGTAGTTCTCAGTGTGTTTACCATGGTCTTGACACCACCTGGACACACATGACACTATGATGCATTTCACGTAAAACAAGATGCTGTACATATAAATATACTTTTGGAATAGATGGCACATGCTCACCAGACACGTCTGGATCTTCAAGCTGATCCTGAGACAGTCTGAGGCTTTTCAGTCTGTCTGATTGGGCCTGACTGAACAGTTTGTCTTTGCTGTTCCATATATTTAGTCTGATCTTATGAGAGAGTAGACTGATCACCATCTTCCTGTCGACTGCCACCTCGAAATTCTCAGTCCATCCAACCCAGGTCAGATCTTCGTCAGACCATGTCCTCAGAATCTGTTCCAACATGCACACATTTACCTTGATGATTAGAGTCACTTTCACATTTTCACAAACAGCTCCATGATTTTACATGAGTTTTACTGTAACTGTAGACCTTGTCGTTGCTTTATTGTTGTTCATTCAGGATGTTAATGAATTGTTTATGAAGAGACCAAACACATGCATCAGGTCATGGTTACCTTGGACTCATCCTCTTTGTATAGCTTCGCCACCGGTCCAAACAACAGAAGGTCCAGTTTCACTGTCTCTGTGTCACCAGGCAGAAGCTTATATTCAATATGATAGCAACCTTGTGGTTTATGGGATCTAACTGAAGGAACAGGTGCATCTTTGGTTATTTTCTTTGCCTTTTCAGGAGGTTTGCGAACAGGGGCATCTTCTCCTGAACAGGAAGAAGGGTTTGTGAATGAGATTAAGGATATAACTCAATGTGCCAAATCTGTTTTTGATATTAAAGTAGTGGTTTATCTCACATTTCAATACACAGCTATTCCAACACCAAGTCATCTGGCTTTCACTTTAAGAATGTATCAATAATTTTTTATGTGCACCGCATGAAAAACTTACCCCGTGGAAAAGCTAATGCAATGTATACTCTCCATGTGACGTAATAAGATCTGTCATCAGCGTGTGCCGTGATATCCTCGGTTGAACTCGACCGACTTTCCAACCTATGGTCCGTTGACAACAGATCGCCCTGAGGAGGAAGGACATCCTTTTGTTCTGCGTCCACTCCATCATCATAGTCTGAAAGTGAATTCAAATGGCCTGAGTCTGGCTCCACTGCGAGGAAGTCCATCAGAAACTGTAAAAAGAAAACTAACTTTTAATCATTTCTAAAGAAATTACATTTTCTGCATTAATTAGGGGTTTTGAAAAAGGCTTATATAACCTAGAATTTAAATGTCCAAATGTATAAATTCTTGGAATTGGAAGGTTATAAAATGGATTTAATTGAGTTCAATATGTCCTTTTCACAGTAAGTCAATTTTTGTATTTATGTGATTATACCTTGGGTTAAAAACATTCAAATGTCAAGGTGTTCAGGTCTTGAGAGCTTTTTTTTCTTTCTTTTTTGTGCCTTTTCAACTTAGAATATTGTACTTTTTCCATTAATCAATTTTGTGTCTGGTATAATTGTCCCTCCAGATTCAATACATATTTTACTGATTATAAATTAATAGTAGTGCAGTTTCCAACATGTTTCTAATTTATTCATTCCAACTCATATTTTTTGCATTCGTTAACTATACTAAGCTCCTTCAGCCTCTGATTCTGCTTCCCTTTTTTTTTTTTTTTTACTTAAACAGTAATTAGCTAACACTTTAAGGTCTTCCAGTTTCTAATTCAGTATTAATTATTCACCTTAACCATATCATTTAACTGCTGTTACATCATTAAAAGCAGCATTCCAACAAAACTTTCAGCTGATCGGTCACATGAAAATGCACATTTTCTAGTTTATCTTATTAACCCTAATCTTTCTTTCAGTTATATCTCTTCACCAACAAAATATGTCAGGGAATTCACAGAATGCACAGACTAAAATGTGGGCTAGGAAACACACTAGCTACAATTGGTATTATAGGTTTTGCTTGAATAACACTGATCTACAAGTAAAATACCTCCAGAATAAAAGTAGTGAAACTTTACCAACGTTGAGTCATAAATAAAACAAAATAAGTCAAAAACTCTGGTTGGCTGTAGTTTCCAAGCTACAGTTTTGGGTCAAAATGTGAAATCCTTAGAATTAGTTGTGAGCAAACCAAGATATTTGTGTAAAAACACCAACATATACATTGACATATACATTGAAACCATTAAAACATTTAGCACATTTAATCTCTGAGGTAGATCATTAAAAATGTAGACCAGTGTACTTAATTGATGAATTAATGGATTGCGTAATTATATATATCCTATTTTGTGCCTACCTCAGCTGCTGGTGGTCCAGAAGTGAGTCTTAAAGTCTTAAGATTTATGTTATATGGATTCTTGAAATTTTCAGGTTCGTATATAATAGGCTAAAAGGACGCATTATCGTCTTGATACCTCACCTAGACGACGTTACAAATACAGACTGTGCAGATTTCAAGTCCAAAGTGCGTGCTTTCTGCTGTTACTTCTCCCGGTGTTGTGTTCTGGGTCAAACCGCTGAACATAAGTTGAGCTGTGAAACAAACTTCAGGGCAACGCGTCGCCATGGTAACGACAGCAAACCCGGAAGTGAGATGTGCCGCTGACATCCATACATTAAACACGACATGACGGTAAAACTCGACTTTCTCTCAGTCCTTAGTTCCAATAAGGGCCTTTAGTAACACGACGCTCATTAGTCCAATTACTCTTAAAGATAATAGAATTTAAAATGGTATAGAAACTAAATAAATGGGGCCAAAGTTATAGAATGTTTCAACTGCTGGACCTTGACAATAATGCTACCAGATGCTAGCTTGCTAGGCTTGTAATTAGCATAATTAAAAAATTATTAATTGTGTATTAAAAGTAAATAATGTGCTAATGCAGAATCAAAATGCCTAACGAAGCATGCAGTAGTTACAGATAGGCCATGGGGATACATATGTTCTAATGATCAGATTTTGTAACAGAAGCAAACTGTAAAACTTCTTTACTGTATTTTTTTCCCATCGTGGCCGACTTTTTCTGACTGTTCAGGGAATACACAGGACCAGAGCTTGGCACTATAATCTATTCTATTAATCAAGTTTCATCCATGAAAAATGTGAAAAATGCCCAAATAGTTTTCTTTCTTTTTTTAATTTTAATTATGTTTAAATCATGTTTTGTCCTGACTTTATGCACGCTAAAAAAAGAAAAAAAATGGCAAAACTTGGTGAAACCTAATTTATAACTGTACAAACCAGTCCTACACAGTCAAAACAGTGACTAATGAGTGCAACATTTAAAGCCATTCAGTCTCCATATCCACAGCTTGGACTTTTGGAACAAAGTTAATGGATAAGCTAGGTGTGAATTTGAGCAAATTTAGTCTAAATGGTACCAAAGAGGATGAAACCCCAATGATAATACCAGAAATGGCGGTTGTCTCTATATGTCCAGGTCGTTATTGAAAATGAGAATCAGTCCTCAACTAATTTTCCTAAATAAGATGAAATGCGTAAAATGCGACATTGGTCAGTTGGAATGAGTAGAATACTTTGGTATGTAAATGTATATTTTGAACAAATTGCATCCAAGTGTTTATGTGCAAGGTGCAAGTTGTGCAAAATTATTTGAGCTTCTCCTTTTCTTATAGCCCACTGTAAAAGTTACTGAGTTGAAAAAAGACATTGTTCTCGTGCACAGCCTATTAGCCTCTTGGGCATCTACATCTTAACGACCCAAACGAATGACACAGTTTACACACCTGGTTGTAATTACAGGCAGGCAGTTTGAGCCCGTTATAGAGTGTGTATGTTACTGGGTCCTGGTTGGGACCCCCGGTTTTGTATTTTGGGGGCAGAGCTAAATTCAAACGTGCTCTGAAACACACGCCTCGTTTCAGCTCCGTCAGTCTGTTCCGATCTGTGCGCGAGGAGCCTGCACCACCCGGACGATGTCGGAGGGACAAAGTCACAGTGGAAGTTCTGTGGAAGTATGACGTTGTCCAGTAGATATGATGGATGCTCTAGACTCCATTGATCCGTACAGCCGACCAGCGCGCAGGACACAATGGATAGTCAGCACCCTGGCTTACCATTACGGACTGGACCGTGGAGTGGAGAACGAGATCATCGTGTTGGCCACGGGACTGGACCAGTACCTGCAGGAGATTTTCCATCATATGGACTACCAGGGTGGAGGCAAAATCCCCCTGGAGGACTTTAACATCTTGTGCGAAATTCTAGGACTGAGCAAAGACTCGGAGGACTCGGAATGCGCCGGCGTTTTGGACAGTCTACCCACCGAGCTCACCTTCAGACACTTCCACGCCAAGCTGTGCGGATACTTCAGCAACAAGGCGGGCTGTCAGTACGAGAACGGACGGCTGCTGGTCGGGAAGGACAGCGAGCACATAGAGACCCAGATCCGCCTCCGGAGCCCTCTGAAGCGGCGGGAGAAGCTGCCGTCCGTGTCGTCTCCCTCCCCGGAGCAGCACGCCTCCGGCTGCAGGCTCGGCTCCTGCACCAGGGAGTGTTATGAGGACATAGTGGCGCTGGAGGAGGCGGAGGACCGGGTCGCAAAACTGGAGGATGAGAATGCGAGTCTGAGGGAGCTGATTGAGGACATGAGAGCCGCACTCCAGAGCAGCGATGCCCGCTGCCTGGCTCTACAGGTGAGCGTCTGTTACTGCTGGTGGTGGGGGTGGAGGGTGGTGGAGGTGAACACCCATGCACTACTGTGGAACAGGGTGAAGAAACACTGTTATCTCAGGAATCTCAGGCTGTCAGACTGATGTGAAGCGTACAATATGTGCCATACAGATATTTGGAGTGCAACTAAGCTGCAGAAAATGGAAATAAAGTACAAAGTAACTGAATAAAACTATTTCCACCACTGTAGAACTCGCACCAATAGAGAACAGTTGGGTCAGTAAATCCACACTTCATGAATATAGCTTCTATTAAAGTAGATTACAATGATCTAAGAAGATGTTGGGGCGTATCACCGGTTCATTTCTCTTCAAGTAGGACAATGGAAAAGTCACTCCAGTCATAAGGCAGAGGACGTCTGTGTTTTTCTGAAACGCAAGATCAATCTGAAAAGCAGCACGTGTGCAAAGTGTATGTGGCGTCTGTGTTTTTCTTTACATAAATAATTTCAGACAAGGCAAACTGGTGCATAGATAGAAATTTAGAAAAATGCAGGAAATTACATGTCTGTCACTGAAATGTTCTCATAATGTATCCCCTCAGTGTTCAAGTGAAGCCTAAGCCTCACATATACGGATCATTTGGTTGGATCAGTTTAAGGCACAGGAACAATAGTCCATTAAGGAACCGGGGCGTCCTTAACACTTCCCCCTCTCTGGCCTGGGCCCCTAAACCACAGCTTAAAGTTTAAGATAAACCTTTCCGTTTAGCCACCCTTTATATATGGGAGGGCTGTGTTAGTGACACTTCTTTATTCATACCACAGACATATCTTCTGTGATGCTGAAGGTTGTGTTTATCATCCTCTATCATGACACTGTTTTGGTTAACTCTGTAAAGCAGGAAGAGGACCTCAATGGGCTATTGAACCACTTTGGCTATCTGATGGTAAAAAGGATGCAGAGTATCCATATGACTATTGTACAATGAAAAATCTATGAACAGTAAGAAGTGCAAATCTGTTTATTAAAAATAACAAGTTATTGGAAAGTGGAAATTATTTATTATCCACTGATAGTTCTAAATAGACCTGCCCAAGTTTGTAGAAGGTCTGTCTAGCTCTGATATTAACCTCACAGACAACCGCATCAGGTATCAATGTAATTATTATCATGTCATTATAAAGTAAAAAATATTAACACATTTATTGCAACATTTATAGGCCCTTGCATTCTTAGTAATCATAGCTGAAATATAAAAGTTATTAAAAAAATAAATTTCACTTCTAAATATCACCAAATGCCTTGAGGTCCCCAGTGTTTTAATAATTTAATTAAAGCACACTGTAGTTCTAAGCTTTGTGACAGTCAACACAATGTAGTAATATAAAAAGTCAAGGAAGTCATTGTGCAGTAAAATGGCTTCTGTATGTTGCATTTTACTACTACATCTTAACTACTTTATGCACTTTTGGATAGTTCATTAAACAGCAACGCATCACAATCTAGACGATGAGAACTATGTGTTCCACTGAGATGCTTGTATCACTATAAAGTAAACTTTTCATGTTGTGGCATTTTCCACCCAATCCAAAAAGATTTGAAGTGTTTATTTAACTTAAGAAGGAGGAGAATTTGAATCTTAACCATTAAGGAAAGCATTTCATCTTTCAGCTTATCACAAACAAAATGAAAATATTTGCAGGTAATGGTTTTTCTCTGGACACAAATGTAAAGAGTAAAAGGAGCAATATGTGCCTCTGAGATTTAATGAAGTACAATTGTAAAGTTGCAACAAGGAGAAATACTCAAAGTACAAGTAACTGAAATTAGTACTTACAGCTTTTTTTTAACTTTTATTCCACTACAGCAGAAACTGAAATAGAGAGCAAATGGATCAATATTCAAATAGTTTTGAGTATTTTGACATATCACCTTCCACTTCTCCACAGGTAGGACTGTGGAAAAGTCACTCCAGTCATAAATCAGAGGAAGGCTGTTTTGTTGCCCAACAAAAACAATCCACCCAAAGAAGTATCAGTAATGCCAACCTGAAGAGCAGCACCTACACCAACCTAAAGAGCCTTCAGAACATTATCCATGAAATCGAACTGCTGCACAGCTCCAGAGACCGGCAGGTGGAGGAGGCCATGCTGTGTAACCAGAGACTGGAGCAGGAACTGTGGAGCTCCAAAGAGACTGTGGCCGCTCTGGAGGACTGCAACCGCGCTCTGAAGAGGGAGCAGGTGGCCATGAGGAGGAAGGTGGAGGAGGCCAGGCAGGCGCTGGTCAGCGGCCTGGGGAAGGTGAAGGAGCTGGAAGTGAAAGCCAAACATGTGCCGGCGCTGCAGAGACACATTATTCAGCTGGAATCTGAGCTCCTCTACTACAGGTAAACCCAGCCTCAGCATCACAAACACCACCATGCCGCTCAGGATTTATTCAGCTGACTGCAGACTAGACTGTCTTTTAAAAGCTGCTTCTCTGGACTGGCATTTCAGGTTCTCAAAGCCTTATCACCATCGGTTTATGTTTAGTTCCATTTTGTTCAGTTGCCATAACTGCCTGTGTCCTACATCCTGTCCCCATTAACTACTTACTGTTCAGACCTGGATCTGTACGGTGCTTTTGTCACGGAGAGATATTCCAAAGAAATAACTGTCATTAATAAAAGTTCAGAAATATCATAAAACAATAGACAGGATGTTCTATAATGTGCATTTGAGAGTTAAACTAGCCAACCAGAGATAGTTAGCTTATTACATAGTTGTTAGCAAACAAAGATGATTTAGTATTTTCTTTCCTTTAGATGCTTGTGTGCTGTTTAAGGCTGAGAAAATATTGTTAACAACATAAAGGAAACACCGGTAACATTACCACGCATATGTGGTCAAGGTCACTGAGGAAAAATTATTATCTGTATGTAAAATGAACAACCTTGATTGATTCAGCTGTGGATGAGCTCTTTTACACTATTTAATCCACCTTCTCTTTTTTAAAAATTTTTTGCGTTATGCTTCAATAGGATTTTCTGGGAGCTTGTCCCCTATGAACTGCTCAAATCCTGCTGAAGGTCTTGTTGTCAACAAATATTAAAACAAATATAAAAATTTATACAAATTTTATCAAAAGTCCAGGTGTATTTATTTACAGAAAATGTTTATATTAATTTTCTGCCGATAGAAAAACAACGCTGACTTTTTTCACTCTCAGCTGTCAAAACCCTTTGCAAAACAAGTGTCTGGCTCTTCATTGTGTCATGAGAAAGTAGGGCTTATTTTGGCAGGTTATTGCATTAGGGAGGTCTTTTGTGGCTAGAATTCACCATAATGAATTATACTACCTCCTAGAATAAAATGACTGTGTTTACTTCTGGCTTCTCGCCTGGAAATCTCTTCCATGGTATTTGGGAGAGCTTTGATGTGGCGTACTATTCCAATTTTCAGCCTTGTTGTGTTTTAGTTTATTTATCAGGCGTCGTGTGTGGCAGGTTGGTCCTGCCCAAGTGCTGCTACTGTTGGGAACTATTCATTTTGGTGGAAGTAAGAGTGTAATTGGACTTTGAAAGTACAAAGCCATTGGTTTAATGTTTATCTCTGTGTCTGTTGTGCCTGCTCCAACCATATAATCAGTGTCTGCAGGTCTGGCTTTCTTAGATTGCACATGTCTCTGAATGGTTGTAACATCTCCATAATGCTGTTATTATGGACTCTAAGACACGACCACTCAAAACCAGAGCCATATGATTAAAGGCTTGGTTGCTACCTGCCTTGAGGTGATTCTAAATAACAAATTTTGAAGCCTCAATACCCTTCCATTAACCCTAAATGCTGCTAATCTATGCAGACTGTGTTCCAGAATCTTTTCACTGCCTCTCCATTGATACCCTAATGGCAAATAACTCAACACCACAAAGACTCTAACTCGTCTAGAGAGAGCCCCATTGAGTGAGAGGCTCAGCAGACTGGCCCTTCTCATCAATCTCGCTTCTTTGACTCCGCCCCCAGCTATACAATACCACATAGGAACCCCCATCCTATGGATCTTAGCAACCAAGCCCCATGAATACTCCCACCGAATGCCTCAATCCTTGCTCTCATTGGTGTGTTGTTTTAAATACTGCATGTGCTTGTCATTGATCGTAAGACACAGTCGAGGTGTATCTTGTCACTAAACTGAATTAACGTAGATGTCTCGGAGCTGGACCACATGTAACTGAAAATAATCAACTTTACTTGTAACTGTAACCCTGCAGCTTATCATTAGGATTTCCCATGACCGTGATGAGATTAAGTCTGCCGGATCTCAGAGGAACAGAGTTACAGGGCTGGTCGCAGAATAAATGTGCCATTGTATGTCTCTACAGACCACAGGTACATATAATCTCACTGTTTCTCGACTAAAAATAAACATGTTGTCAACATTTATACATGTTTAAAGTTCAGCCTTACAGTAACTTAACTGCTTTTGAAAGGCTAAAATTAAGCTTTGTCAAAAACTGTGCATATAAGAAATGACTGCATTATTAAATGTCTGTGGTTAGGTTTTGGGGATGGGCATTTCAAGCTGAAATATTCTGTAATCACAACTAAACAAGATAAAACTGATGTTTGGAGGAAGCTCATGTGCTTTACACTAACTCAGTCTAAAAAAAACAGTTGCCAATTTGGCCAAAAGTTGTTGCATGTTGCTTTTGCCGTAATCTAAGGTGTTATCAGGCATTAGTGAACTTGGTTGGACATTTCTTAGTGTGTTTGTTTGCTGATGTGAAGTGTAAGTTGGAGTCTGTGTTGTCCTGGGAATTGTTTTGTTGTCGAGTTTAGCCAACTCCATTGCTTAGCAAACGGCAGCTATTGTTCAGTGTAGAGCCAGAGACTAAGGGGCATGGACTTCACCTCCAAAATGAAGCTGATGCAGAAGTATTTCAAAGTATTAGTATCACTGACAGCCAGTGAGGGTGGCTCCAAAAAGCCACGGCTCCCACAGATTTTAAAATACTAAGTCCTTCCAGTCTCATTTGTTTTAGTCAGACCCTCGTTGATCTGGTGGTCCATCTTTACATTATTGCTCCATTAAAAACATCTCAGGTCAAATAGAGGGATGTGTGCTGCGTCAGGCTTTGATTGACAGGTCTGTGTGACAGCTCCACTGTACCCTCATGGCCATAAGGTTTGGGAATGACACAAATAGATTCTTTGCTTAAATGTGATTTATTTGTTATTAAATTTCTTTGAAACCTATATAGAGTTTCTGATTGTTATTCAATGTGCTTCAGAAACACATAGAAATTACAAAAAAACCCTTACCTATGACGCCTTGTAGATGGTTCTGGCCCCTGGTTCCTGTAGTTCTGCCCCTTTTGTCCAAATATAGTCACAACCATCTACAAAAACCCAACAATGCAACAGCCAAATGACAAAGTTCTGGTTTCAAAACAGCACTTTAGAAACAACAGGTGATGTTCTAGTTCCTCCACTGAGTAATTTTATACAGTCCAAGGTGTAGAGAGCTAAGGTCAACAAATGACTGTTTTCCAAAACAAAACTAACTCAAACACACACGTAAATGTAAGAACTCACAAATCTAATATTGAAACTTAATGAAAATAGTCACATGACAGTAGTCAGTTCTCTTTACTTAACCTTGGCAGGTTTAGGCAATGACAGTACTTGGTTGAGTGACAAACAGCATTTGGTTAAATACAGAACAACTCTGCAAAGATGTGATTAAAATATGACTCACTATGCATTGAGTAATAGTTAAACTAAAGCACAGTCTTTTTCTAACCCTAACCAAAGCATGTCTGTTGCCTAAAACTAAACACTTATAGGAGTTGGGCTGTAAATTGAGCAAAACTAAAAAAAAAAGGGGAGCATCTTTCAACAATAAGTTTTGTTGAGATTGTATGTATTCTTAGTTCAGTGAATGCATAATGGCAACGTTTTATTCTGACGACTGAGTTCAGTGTTGGCACTGTTGGTCCCCTAATGCAGGAGGTATTGATAGTAAAGATAGAAGACATGACAGTCACAACTGTTGATGGTCAGAGTACCCTGTATGATCTGAACCAATGTCCAGACGTAACACTCATATTTTTAGTGAACATGTGTGATCTAAGTTCCTTTAAAGGGTGTGTTGATGTACAGTTTTCTCATCTAAAAACCCCCTTTCCTCTTTCCATCAACATCTCAGCAGAAGTATGAAACCTTAGATGTGTGGGTGTTGTTACATAACATGTCTGTGATTTCTTTGGATTGTATGTTAGAGTAGAGCAGGGACTCTGGTGGGAGCCGAACTGTGAGCAGGAATCAAAACTTTAGTCATCTGAAAGTGTCACTTTACTTCTGTTGTTTTCTTTTTTTCACTACAAAAGATAAGGTGTATATAAATCAGTCGTCGGAGCTTTATGTGCCGGAGGGATTAGACAATGGGAAGCACAGCAAGGAACAAAGAGAAATGAGGGGGAGGAAAGACCACCATCTGGAGGAAGAAGCAAATATTCAAGTGTTTGTTCATGAAATGACAGACGTGTTTTGCAAAACCCAGAAGAGAGGAATGGCTGCATTGATCTCTTTGTCTTCTTTTTGTTCCATGTAGAATAGATATGGCACAGAGTGATCCAAATATCTTTGTGCATGGCTTTTTTACTTCTTTGGTTCTCTCAGTTCCATGTGTCTCTGTTTATCCTGTCCACCACTGGGTTGTACCTCCCACACTGGGCTTTGTTTGAATGTAATTTCTATACCAGCTAAAGTAGTTCCAACAGAAAATACCTCAAAGTTGTTCATTAAATAGCAGTTGGCGTGGCACATCATTTTATAAAGTGGTTTAACTTAGAGTAGAAGGAACGGTGTTTTGCATCCGTTTGCTTAGTTAGATGAAATCTTTACATGTGCACAAAATAATGTAACTGTAGCATTATTTATTATGTTATGTTGGTTTATTTTGTCTTGTTGTTATTTATATAGGTTAATAGAAGTAGAGTTGCAATGATTATTGAGTATTGTTTATTGCTAGTTAATCTTTAGTTGTCAGTTAATCTGCCCCTATTTTGGAAATTGATAACCATTATGAAAACTTTTTTTAGGATAAAAAAGTAAAAAATCTCAGATTCCTGTTTCGTAAATGTGAATCTTTTATGGTTTCCTTCCTCTGCAACAATAAACTGAATATCTTTGCGCATTTGGACCAAACAAGGCATTTTAGGGAAACTTCATGGGCTTTTGGACACAGTGATTGACATCATTCACCATTTACTCACATTTTGTGGACCAAAAAATCTATTAATTGGCAAAATAAATAACCGTTTAAAAAACTATGAAAATGTTCATTAGCTCCTGCTTTTCATCACACTCACCTGAGCATAAATTCAGTCTGACAAATTAATGAAACAACCTTTAATATAACACAACAGGTAAATATTGATCTCTGCCATCAGTGACATGACATCTTATATGCCAATATCGGCCAGTATCGATCATCCCTGTGCATCTGTAGTGTGGACTTTACACCCTAATATAAGAGAGACCTTCCATATAATTGGTACAACAGGAGCTGGTATGTCCTATGTGTTTAACTTTAGAACTCAGTTTTCATTTTAAAGGGATGCCTGCAGACTCATTCTCTGTATGCCTCTCACCCCTGGCCCTCTGAAGGCAGGGCTCAGGGGAGACATAATCTCCCAGCCTTTTCATGTGCTCTGCATGGCGCCTCAGAGTGGAGGGGATAGGAGGGTCCAGTGGACCATTTATCTGCCTGCAGCATTGTATGGAGCAGGTGCTGCCGAGGCATTGCTCCCCTTTAAATAACATGAAAAGCACACACTCGAGGGATGTGTGGGACCCATGGCATTCTGCTGCTGCTGCCTCACTGCTGTTCTTGAACGGCATTCAGAAACCCCCACGCTGCCAAGTGGGCTCATTTCCACATTGAACCGCTGCCCTGCTCTCCTTCTCTCTGGTTTAGAGGTATGCTGACATCAGCAGAACTACATCACACGCAAAATATCTTATAAACTTATGCCACCCACCCTCGTTGGACTCCACTCCCTGTATATTTCCCTTTTACTTTTAACACCCTAGTTTGTTTGACTTTGGGGGTTTCTTTGCACTCTGCCTGTTCAGGAAAGCTTAACTACACTCTGTAAATGTTACAGTCCCTCAGCCTGTACACCAATAGAGCTCCCATTAAAAGATTTATTTTGTTGTGACATTTAAAGTACAGTGGCTCTTCCTCAGAGCACAGATTCACCATTTAAAAAATCCACAAATCACAAATACAGAAGTTTGTGATTGTCGATTGTCAAATTATTGTAGAAATGATGTCAGTTAACACAAAAATTCCTATTCCATCCCCAGACCCAAAATAATGACACTTACCCCATTGCATTCCTAAGTTGTGTTTATTTTGTAAGAGGATGAGTAGCCTTCAGGCCATGTAAATTAAACATTTTTGACTATTTCTTCTATTATTTAGTATTCATATTAGAATTATTTCTATATAAAACCTAAAATTTTCTCATTCCCATCAAGCTTTTCCATTCCTTTTTTCCATGTTTCCCGTGGATTCCTTAAAAAATTGTACTCTACTGTACCCTCTGTTACCTACGTCCATGGTAACAACCTGTTCACTGATTACCATTTCCACCATAATGACTGTCTCAGTTGTTTGCATTCATGGCAACAGACTATACACTAGATTTTTGTGTAGAGGACTCGGGTCAGTTTTTCAATGACAGTTTTGAAGTGGCTAATTTCAGCAAAGAACCACCTCCAAGCACAGCACAGTCTGACACAAACATCATATAAGCACACAGGCACATACCAATCTTACATATTGACTCTTTCACTGCAGCTTTATTAGTGGATTGATTTTAGATGTTATTTTGATTCAGCACGTATCCCGTTGTGTACTATGTGCATGTCTTTGTCATCATGCTCGGCCTTTACTACACTATAATCACATTTCTACAGTTGCTTTATTTGTATCCCAGAGACCACTTCATTGTGTAAATGTGACCCAAGAGAACTTGATTAATAACCACAGCTCTATAAACACGACCCCTCACCCATCTTGTCACGTTGCAGGGCACCAAGGAGCAGTGAACTTCAAGTTCAACCTCAGGTTTACTGCACACCCTCATTTTTAACCTCTGCAGAAAAGGCCTGCTGTCATTGACCGATGACACCTGAAAGAGGAAACTGCACTTCAGGGAGTGGAGGAGGGGCAGTAGTGATGGGGGGTGTGTTGATAGAACATTCACTTCAGCACCGCTCTGTGATAAACACAGGGAGGACACCGGGTGTCCAGGCTCTAACAACAAACATCTGGACTACCTCCCACAGGCCAAAGGAACGGCTTCAGACTTTTGCTAATATGGCAGAATACAGGATCCTATTAATTAGAAATGCTCTGACAGAGCACAAGCAGCTTTTCATGTTCACTGTTACTCCTCTGTGCGTGCCTTTAGGCATGTTGTAATAATTGGACCTACATCATATGGCTTACCAAATACTTGTGTTAAACCACACCGCAAGTGCATTTCCAAGCTATTATTATACTGCTCATAACATCCTTTAATAAGCATTCAGTTTATCCTGAATGTTGAAGCACAGGTTGACTGCAACCAGGGGATGCCTTTGATACAGGAAGCTGAATAGGTCACAGGAAATGTTGTATTTATTATCCTCATGTATAGTGCTTCCTCCAAAATGGAGGAAAAGTTTCAAACAGATTGTATACAAATACTGTACCTGTAGTCTCTGCTGTTGTGTAAAGTTGTACAAATGTCTTCACTATTCAATGGACCGAGAAACAAATGGAACACAGCCAAAGTACCATCGATCCATGCCCAGTCAATGACTCTGCTCTCTGTAATCACATCTCTGCATAACTAGAAGAATCCACGTTTCACATGTGGGAGTCAAATATTGTACCCACAAAATGGCTTCATAGGGAACAATGCAGGAATGTAGTGTTTGTGATTCGAAACAGAGCTTTGGTTCAAGCCATCAGTGTTTCTAATTTTACCGTGTTTATGAATATATTTTACTCACTCTGACTCACAGGAAGTAGTTGCAGACTATTCCAGTTCCTCCCCCTCACTACACGAAACAACAATAACAGTGACGTTACTCTACACACCCCATATTTCAGTGTTTTATGTGGTATTTTCTTCGTTGGACTTCACCTTCTTATATACAAATATTCCACCAAATGAAGTAACTGATGTTAAAACAAATACAAACAAGCTATGTATACACATTGTATTGTAACATTATGTCATTGTTTTTGCACATTTAAACGAATGCATTATTATTATTGTACATTATTAATACTATTTTATAGATTTAACTAAGCAAATCGGTAAGAGCCTACCTTTGAATAATTATATATTAATTATTGATAAACATTTCTGATATTAAAGTCAACTATAACATAATAAAATTGTAATGTTTGACAAAAAAAAAAAACCCAAATTATTACAAAGTCAGACATTTAGGGGAAAAAAGATCACATTATGAGAAAAAAAAGACGTCATTATATGGAGAAAAACTAATTCTTTATGACAAGAATATTTATGTTTTATGAGAGATGTCAAAATTACTGTGAGGAATAGCCTTATTTTTTCTTTTTTTTTGATGCCACATGATTTCTTCATTTCTAATTTCATATAAAATCACATCTTATTTCTCATAACATTGTGACTTCTTTCTCTAAATTTATTTCATTGTGACTTTATTCTCAAAATACCACATTTGTTTAATCCTCACTGTGGCTGTAATGCATCTTGGTAATATTACACCATTTATTGAAGATGTTTATTTTTGACTTTTCTCTCTGAACGGTTGGCAGGTCGGTCCCTCTTTCACATTTGGATCACTGGCAAAAGCAGTGATGCCCATCTAATAAAAGAGTGATCAGACGTTGTCTCAGTCCGCTGTCGACCACAGTCTGACCACTTTCAAGTCTGGAACTCTGTCAGGTGTCTGTGCTCATCCTGTTGAAACCGGCTGCCACGTAACAGCCCGCAAGTTCTTTTTTGTCTGTCTTTTGACAACCTTAAAAGCCCTTTTTGTCAGTATAGACACAAAGACATTTTTACCTCTATACGTGTCAGCCCAAGGCTTTCTGGCCTGGCTACAGTATTCACCGGACACAGGCTGCAGCCTCCCTTCAACCTCTGTCAATTAAAGTGCAATTAGTCACACCGAAGCCTGCATTTGAAAAAGCCCTGCACTAGTTCATTCCAGAGTCAGAGTCTCCACAGCAACCGGTCCGAGTTTTGTGTGCATTCACCACAGTGCAGCACTTCCACTGTAGCAGCTGCTGGTCCGCCTCGGCCCCCCAATAACTCAAACACGACTCGGCCCTCTCTGATTGATTGCCTGAAATCATGCAGCAATTATTGACTTTCTGTGAAGTCAGTTTTTTCTCCATACTTTTTGCACAAAGAAAACTATAGTTGTACACAGATGCAAAGTATAATGTTGTCTTACTGCATAGTTTGCTTTGTGCCAACAGGATATAAGCATGAGCACACCGTGAGTTTTCTTTGTTTTCTTTTTTTTTTTTTTTTCAGGCTGCTGAAAACCTTTTCGAAATGTTCACTTTTTTTTTTTTTTCAGCAAGACATCATCATCTGGAAACACTTACTCTGTGATTTACGAAGGCCCCCTATCGGATTTCCCCCCAACACAAAAGAGCAGACAGCAGGAGAAAACCTAGCAAATTCAAACCATTACCCAACGATTGATCCGCAAACTGCAGGCTCAGGTTTTTTCTTCAGGTTTTTGTTGAATATATATACCCATGACGTAGGGAAAATCAGGGCATATGGACATATATAAAAGTCACATGCTTTCTTCATTTGCAGATAAAAAGACATGTCATAGTGAGTGGAGAGTAATGTTCATTCTTTCTGTTTGCATTTTGTTCAAACTAATGTCAGCTGCTATGCTCACATCTTGTAAGCTAACTCCTGCACACTAATAGCACTATTCTACCATTGACCCACTTTACTGTAAAAATGCCTCAGAGATACAATGTCTGGCTTCAATTACCCCACCCAGATTTGGCATACAACATCACAGGCCTCTATAAAATTATCATGGCGGTTGTAGATGTGGCTTAATATACACTGCCTTGTGTTACTTGATATGTTCTCTTTGATGTTGTCAAATGGTTTGGACTGAACACTTCTCATCTGTGTAAATGTGATGGGTAGATTTTTAGCTCTTTTGTCAAAGTCAGTTAATGTGCAGCGGGATTCACAGAGGGTCATGAATTTCAATAGAACATGTCCTCAAACAGCTATTAATATGAACCCAAATGTGCTGCCTTTCAGGTCAGAAGTGTCAAAACTACAACTCCCAAGCAGCACCAGAGCAGAGCAGCAGCAGCAGCAGCAGAGCGGAGGCAGCAGTAGGACGGGCCAGAGATGCTGCTCAGACTCCCAACACGACCGCTGCTCACCGACGGGTCGGGCAGTGACCACCCCAGATAAAAGTAAGGAAAGCTGTTTTCATGACTCCTCGCTCCTAACAGCTGTGGCCAGAGGCGTTATATTTTCAGCTTTTGAGTCCATCTCGCAATATCTCTGGATCTCTTCAACTCAAGGATAAAATGTTTAGGCTTTAGTGGTTGAGGGTCAAGGTTACTGTGACCTTACAATTCATCAGAATTCATACACGACTTAAATCACATCATACAAATGAGCAACAGGATAAAAGTGGAGACGTTTCAGATTCCATTGTGACATCATGTTCAGCAAAAATGACTATTACCTGTATTATTTTCAAACATTTGCAACAGTGTTGAAATTCAGAAAAATTCATACTTATATTAAAAGTAATGGCCTGTTTTAGTGTTAAATGATATTGTTTAACATTACTTGCATTAGTAAGGTCAATAGAGTAAAATGGGATGATCAATGAGCGACATCACTGAAGGAAAAATTCATACATTTAAAAAGCTTGATCCATAAGTGTGTATTTTTTCCTATGAAACGTAACTGCGAAGTGAAACTATGATCTCAGTAGTTTAATTTTCCAGCAGTTACCTACATGTTTCAGCTCTGGTTTTGTATTCACATTTATCTGTAACGACAAACTACACCATAATAACCTCATCATAACCTCTTCATTTGGCATGTGAAAATCTGAATTTGTGATTATTGACTTAATCTGTTTATCCCTTCTGTCTAAGATGAAACTCTGCAGTCTGAAGAATAATGCAGCCATAGTTCCAACATACAGCATCTTTGTAATACAACTACAGATTTCTACTGACAAATTCGACAAATGTGTGGTTTGTGGAGTGGATTGTAAACTTATGTTCAGTTGTAAGGGCGCGTTGTGTTTTCCAGTGGAAGAGCAGCTGTTTCGTTCAGTGGAAGGCCAGGCAGCCTCAGACGAGGAAGAGGACAAGTGGACCGGAGACCAGCAGAGACAGGTGGACGAGGTGAAGAAGATCCTGACCAGACTGTCCTGCTGTGGAGAAAGGTACAACCTCACCGTAGTTATGTTCCCCAGCCCACAGCATCCCAGTAACAGATGAGAGCCCTCACTGATGTGGCTTGGATTATTACCTGGGTTGGATATTGTCAAAATGTATATGTGAGTGTGTAATTATTTAATCTAACAGCCAGGAAAAAAGCTTAACAATTTGCTGTTTTGCATTTAATTTTCCAGCAGGTGTTGGTTATATATAGAGAAATACTTTATCTTTGCCTTGTGTATTATTCAGAATTACAGAGCTGCACAATTAATGAAAGCGTGCAATTATGTAACTGCACAAGGCTAATATTTAAAGATCCTGATGTGGGGGATTTAGTTCTTTTAAGGATAGTTTATGTTGCATGTTTCAGCTGAAAAAAATGTGTATTTTATGACTGTAGTGGACTCAAATTGAAATGACAATGCTGCCAATAATAATTGTAGTCAGACTTTTTCACCATATTGTGCAGCCTGTCACCAGGTTTGGATAGGCCACAGAAGTTTGGCAAATTCTGGTTTATCGTACTCACAGTCATAAGAACTCAGCTCAGTCAGGACACACATGCAGCTTAACGGTATCAGAGCACTGATGGATGCTTATGACACACATTTATATCAACAGGCTACTACTGCTTTACCAAAATCTAAATTATTTGGTGTCAATGCTCCATCCGAAGCAGTCCCAGATCAGACCGATGCAGATGTCCAGGTTCACCCTTGACCCTAACCCTGCTCATCACCTGATGGTTTTGTGCTTGCTCAGGTGTGATGACAAGGCTTTCAGGAAGCTGATGTCTAACTTTGGGAGTTCGAGAAGCGAGGAGAGCTGCAGCGCCGTGGTGGAGCTCCTGGAGAGGGTGACCAGGTTACATAAACAGCTGGACCTGAAGGAGAGCCAGGCTGAGATAGACATGGAGCAGGTACAAACCGCAGCCTGCCGTCACACCAGGGTGGGCTGCTGCACCTTTAAACACTCCTCTCTGGACAATGTTCTGCCTTGCTTTACATCTTAAGTCGCTCTGCGGCTCAGTGTATAGTGTTAAACTCGATTAGAGAGGACTGCTGAAGGTTGTTATGAAAGTGGAGGGCTTGAATGGGAAACCACAGCGAGTGGTATGATCCTGTACCGAACCGAACCAAACCAAACCACCAGCAGTGGCTGCAGACCCTCCATCTGTGTGACTGAGTGTGTGGGTGGGTGTGTTCGCAGCTGTTTCTCACTGGAGCTGACCACAGAAACACCCCACCCCCCTAAACCCACCCTTGTCCCGCATGACACTCAGGAATATCATAAATTAAAGCTCTCCGTTCCACCCGAGTAGTCTTTTCACAACACAGGAAGACCGGCACAAGGGGAACTGTGACGTAATGCCTTCCCAGAACCTCTCAGCACTCAGAGAGGAAAGCTCAAACTAAACAAAGCGGTGACTGTGAGGCTCTGTTTATGTGCAGGATGTGTGGGGTGAGACCTTTGTCCTTCACTATGCCATGACGTAAAGGTGCACTGGAGGGATTTCCACTAGTTTTGGCAGACACCTATCCACTCAGTCTAACCTCAGCCACTGACACATATTTAAATGGATACATGTATATCGTATTAGAATGTTTTTCAAGCATGTAAGCAGAAAATGATATATTATGAAGGATCTCATGTCAGGTCTGGATGTCACTTATGCACCGTTTTATAAATATCTGCACACTATGATACTTTTCTGTCTCAAACTCAGGAAATGATCAAACCCAAAACCCAAAGTCTGTGTGTAGTCCAGAAATTATTAAAACCACATCAATACTGAACACTATTTATACTGAGCCATATTAGTCTGTCGCAGTAAATTCTTAGTAGGTGACTAAATGTGCATGGAGTGATGAAAATAGTCATCAGCTCACACACATTTACTCAAAGTTCCTATGCCCACCTGTTCTACAAATGTAGTCTCTTTTAAAAAGACACATTTTGGGGCTCAGTTTTAACAAAGAAATGTACTTTAGGACTGAATGGTCTTTTTTCATGTTTTAGACAAGTCAAGTATTTTAAATGATCACATTGTTTTTTTTTCCTGGTATTATGTGGGGCATTTTTGTCTAAATAAAGCAAAACATGTAGCAAAAACATTAAATCTGGGAGTTACTGCATAGTACTTAAAAAAAGTACCACACAATGATATATAATTACATATTAAAGATTAGTGTGAAAGTATTAAAGCTGCCAGCATAAAAAACTCATCATTTGACTGTTGTTAATGCGTTGGTTGGTAACTGGTCACAGTAGGAGCGCTCTGCTGTGGATGTTATGTTCTTAGGCAACAAGAGGAATGGCGCTTAACTAAACAAAACAGCCCTGTAATGGTGTCACTTTGAGTTCTAACTATTTATGCTTCATATCAGGGCTACAAAATCATAATTCAGAGGTTTGTGGAACTTATCTAGGCTACCCGTCAGCTTCAAAGCAGAGCCGACAAAACATTCAACGAGCAGCTTAGCCAAGTCCAGGACTGACCTGTATGTTTACAGCATTTATCTGTCTCTAAATGTCTAACAGTAGGACCAACCTATAGTTATCCTGTTTATGACACTTGATGTTATTCTCGATTTTGTCTGTGATTAGAGGTATGTTTTTCCTCTTTTCGCTTCTCCTGTAAAAGAGTTATATGGCAGTTTTGAGGCTAACACTGTAAATACTCGACTTTTTAATATCTTTAATATGTAAAAGTTACTAAAAGAAATGATTTAAATGAACTACAGTAACACAACTATTAACAGTATAGTCAAACAAATCAGTCATGAAGAGCATCCCTCTTGATAATCCAATTAACACAAACCCTGTAAATAAAAAAAACAAAAACATTGTACTTTTCTAAAATAATCGTCAGTAGTGTTATAAAAGCTCTCAATTTAATGGATGTACATCTAGTAGACTTTTGTAGCTCAGAGGAAAAGTGCTCCAGAGAGTCATCAAAACAGCTCAGAAGATGGTCGGCTGCCCTCTCCAAACTCTAGAAGAACTACACAGTTCCCGCTGCCTCAGAAAAGCACACAACATTATCAAGGACACATGTCAGGTCACACATGAAACCATGTATGTGCTATACTCTGGTGATTATGGTTCACATTTCATCCAAAATGTAGATTGTCAGTGGCAATGGTCATTTAAAACCTCAGCAGAGTTTCTCAACAGTGAAGTGAAACACTGCACAACAATAATAATAATTTAAAAAAAAACAATTTCTTCTTGTTTCCAGTCAAGGTTAACAGTGGAACCAACCTGAACAAAGTCATATTACATCCACAATTTGTAAATGTGTACTGTATATACAATGGCATCAGGCAGCGTGTGCTGAAAGGTGTGTGTGTGTGTGTGTGTGTGTGTGTGTGTGTGTGTGTGTGTGTGTGTGTGTGTGTGTGTGTGTGTGTG
>JAPQRQ010000022.1:35427872-35439289 GCA_037367365.1 Apogon talboti
CACCCCAGATAATAAACATGTGGTGGATGCTTTGTATTTCAGAACTACTCTGGGGAGCTCAACTACCTGGTGGCGCTGCACGAGCTTTACAAGTACATCAACAAATACTACGACCAGGTGGGTTGACTTCATCATCATTAAAAAGATCTGATGCTTTATATACAGTAGTGATGTGCAGGTTGTTATTATTATCATTATTATTATTACATCAATATGTTTAATCCAGGGGGTCAAACTCACATTCAGTCCAATCCGATCTCAAACAGACCAGACCAGTAACATAATAACATTTCATTAGATTATATTAGATTAGATTAGATTGGATTAATTGTCATTACACATGTTCAGGTACAAGGTATTGAAATGCAGTTTATTGTCTAACCAGAAGTGTCATCAGTAGACAGTATGTCCATAATATACAGGATAGATTTAGGGATGGATTGTTATATACAGATTGTGATGGCCCTGACCAGTTGACCGAGCTGGCCATAACAAGATTCATAAACATTGTAATATACAGTATTGAAGTGGTAGAGTCATAATGTACAGATGATGGACATATTATACAAGTGGCATAATTATTTACCCTGCCTGTGTTTATCCATAAATGAGGTTTTACTGATGCAAAGACATTAAACACAATATGCAAAGGTTTTCATTCAGAGCTCTGGCATATGCAGGTTCACTGATGTGTTTAATTGTACAGTCCTTAACATGTGTGATGGATGGATGGATGATATACACATTCACATACACACACACACACACACACACATATATGCATAGACTTATTGATCCCTATCTGGGAAGTTTCAGTAAATAACAGTAAATTAAAACATTAAAATGAAATGAAATAATAATGAACAGTCAATGGTGTCAGGGTTAGATTTCTGATTTCCTCATCACCTCTCCTCTTCCTCCTCAGATCATCACAGCTCTGGAGGAGGACACCACGGCCCAGAAGATGCAGCTGGGATACCGACTGCAGCAGATCGCCGCCGCCGTGGAGAACAAAGTCACCGACTTGTGACAGAACTGATGAGACTAAAGAGACTCCTGTTTTAAAACCACGTCAGAGGACGGAGGTGGACCTCACAGAGCTCCATCGGACTGGATCTGTTTTTGTTTTTTTTCTTTTGTCTGTCTGTTGAGGATGCGTCTGTGACCCTCTGAGCATGTGCACAACGCCGTTAATGTCACAGAGACATTTTAACATCAGAACCGAGTGTTTAGCCTGAGACTGAAGACGACCGCGGATGTGGACGGAGGGTCTGATGTCCTGTTGTCCTCCAGAGGACTGAGGAGCGGTACTTTTAGGCCTCGTGTGCTTGTTGCTGCTGTACGGTCAGAGGTTATTTCTGTGTGTGTGTGTGTGTGTGTGTGTGTGTTGATTGGGATGATGTTTCGCTGTGTTGCCCTAGTTGTCCGTCTCCCTTTGAATGGTTCCATGTCTGAGTTCTCCTACAGTAAGTGTTCTGGATGTTCTAGTCTGCAGTATCCGACTCCTTCGTCGTCTAAACCCATCAACCCCATTGTCCCACTACTCCGATAAATTACCCATAGTTCCATTCTGCGCCGCTCTACCTCAGCCTACTGCGCTGTATCGTGTTCTCCTCAGCAGCACAGAACCAACCCCAGCTTCTCCACCTTGTTTTTTTTCTTCTTTTGCCGTGACGTTGGAAGCAGCAGCTGTTCATCGACTGAAGGTACTTTTGTTTTGACCGTTTTCCATTTTTTTGCTTTTAGACGTCCTAACGTGGACGCCTCGTGTCACTGGAAAGACGTTGAAGGAAAAAGCCTTCCATGTGAATTCAGTGGGATACAACAGTAGTGTGCACCGCAGTGTTTTATCATCTAATTTGTTTATTTTTTTTCTATTCTGTATTGTTTTTAACATTCCTTTTCAGCAGTGTGTTCAACCACTGTCCACTTTGGTTTACTCCACACTCATTTGGTTTCATGGTTGGGATTCTGTTCATTCAGCGTCATGGTCTTCAGTCCAAACTGGTTCCATATAGGTTTTAAAGGGGTTCTATGTAGTAGTAATGTTCCAAACTCTCAGCAGTAGGAGGAAGTCATGTACCAGAACACACTTGGGACCAAAACACCAACAAATCAACGCTATAAATCCAGACTGTCACTCACTGAAGTATAAGGCTGATTGACGACACACATCTGAGTTATGGGATCAGCTGATTTTGACAGTCACTCAAACTAACGCTGTGTCTAATAACCTTCACGTGCTGCTGATAGTTTACATTATAGACAGTAAAACCACAAATCACCTCTGTTTTCTGTGTGGTTTGTGTTGTCAGTAACTGTCCAGTGGTGAAAATGCAGTCCTTCACTTATTTTCTTTGATTCTAAATTTGTTTCTTCGTGGTTCTCATCCCATCCGGTCACTGCTGATGAGTTCGTCAAAGGCCCAGCGCATCGCCGTGGGAGTCCGGCAGAGGGACTCACTACTCCCTCTAGTGGTCACATAAATCCCCCGGCCTGTCACTGGAAATAAAGATCAGTTCTCTTTATTCCAAACACATGAATGATGCTTTTCGATCATTTTGTTAGATTAGATCGTATAAATGCTACATATGACCCCTTTAATGCTACTGCTACAGATGCTGTCGCTGATCCTACCACACCGCTCTACTCAGTCTGTCCTTCTGCTCTGATTTTATTGGTTGGTTGACTTTGGCATTGTGTTGAAGTCTATTTCCCATCAGAGGTCAAATCAAATTAATGATAAGTTACAGTTTGGTTCACATTAGGAAACAGGGAAACTGATGAGGAGGCATCTTTTACACAAACACCGTTGGCGTTGTCATGGTTACTGTATTCTAGGGCTGGGTGATTGGCCCAAAGGCTTCTATTGTTTTTTTTTTTTTTTCTGCCTAAATGAACTCAAATCAGTTCTTCATCTACACTGTATATGTGCACCATCAACAAACAGTAACAGAAAGCTGCTCTTACAAAGGCATCAGTGACCAAAAGCATCTGCTGATCTAAACTATTGAAGAACTTTTGAACCACAGATAAAATGTAGTTTCTCATCTTTTCACCTGCATCCAATCAGCGTCTTTTTTAAATGTTCAATTCACCAAAAAACCTCATGGAGTTTGACCAGAAACAGTGGTTGTAGACACATTTGTATGTTCAGTTAATTATAGGTTTGAAGAAAAAGTCACTTTTTCTTCAATTTTCTCTGTTTTGATATAAAAACCTTTGAATTAAGTCTGAGATTTTAAAAACATCTACATATTGATTCATAAATCACTTAGGAAAGGTTAAATATAGAGAAAATTTGATTTAAAAAAATAGTTGTAGGTCTTTAAGTGTTAAAATAAATTGAAGCTCACAGATATATTCACAATGAATATATTAAAAGTAAACATGTTGTACTTTGAATTTTGTTTAACAGAGGCAACACTATTAATTATATATTTACACACACAAACACACATAATTAATTGAGTTCTTTTAGTTTATATTGCCCAGCCCTGTTACAGTCGGAGCCAAAACCGGAATAAATCATTTTTTTTCCACATATTATTTTTCAGAGTATAAACCTGTTGTTCCATAAACCAGCTTCTCCAGGACACTGGTGCCACTGCTTTACCATTAACAGGTTTAAAGACACAGGATCTACCTGACCTTTTCTTCAGTTCAGGGTTATAGATGCAGTCCAACCAGCCCAAGTCACCAGTGACCCAAAAACACTTCAACTGATTGAACGCATCATTGGATCATGGAGCTCAGTTCGATGCAGCCTGTAGATTTTTATCATTTCATTACCTAACACACACACACAGGCAACTAATGACTTATATGAAGACATGGTTGTTGTCAAACACTGTTAGTTTAGTCCAAGTGAAGGCTCTGATGGAGACGAAGCCGTCTGAGGGAAAAACTGTTGTTAGGCTGTATACATTTGGCGATGTAGAGCAGGCTCTGCAAGGAGCAGCTATGAGGATGTTCTTATTTTAAGTGTTAATATCATTGTACATACCGATTGAAGATGTAACTGTAGTGATTTAACCTGTTTAATAAGAGAAAGTGCAAATTCTCACAGATGCTGATGTAATAAAGTATTCAGAAATGTCCATCTGGTCCATTCTTGGAGTGAATCTATATGATCATTATGGTATGTTAACACTGCAGATCTTAATACTCTGTTCTGATTTTTCTGCAAAAAAATACGATTTTTTTTTCTGTGGTTCAAATTATAATGTCATGTCAACTTCCATCAGACTCGTGTGTGAACAGTTCCAGTCCTGAAGTGACCCTGCATACACAGAAGAAGACGTGACGTCACACACAGTGTGTTTATGGAAGTAAATATGGATCTTGCCAGTCCCAAGAACATGTAGACAGTAAAAATATATGATTTTATCACACAAAGCATGAGGGAAATCTCTTTCAATTTCTTTTCAACTCAATTTTATAGAAAACACACAACAGCCAATGACAATTATTTCATCAGCCAACTTCTTCTGCCATTTTCTGTATGAAGTCAGTGATGTGAGTAGGTAAACAAACATGCATCAGATATGACAACACTGAAAACAACAATGTGAGTAAGAGGGGTATGTGGTGAGAACAGCTGCTTGCATAAAAGTGATCTTATACTAAAGTTTTTTTCTTTTTTTTTGTAACTGCATTGATGTTATAATGCATTTCTGTTAGTACCCTGTGAAACACCTTTCAAAATTATTATTCACCAAAACTTACATAATGTGTCTGCATAGTTTTACTTGTGTTTGACTCTCAAATCTGAGCTGTTATTTCTTCCAGGATACAGCGCCCTAACCCTGATTGAATAAACAGAGCAGTGTGAAATAACACCATACCACCACTGGATGGCAGTGTTTATTCTGCTGTCGTTATGGGGACCAAAACCAGCCTCTTATTACCCTGGCAGCAGAATGTTTTCCTTTTAGCATGTAGCCTACCCAGAAATAATCCGACTAGCGCTTTAAAACCTTAAAACATTTCACTTATTTTTAACAAAAAAGTGAAAAATAATCATAACAACTCACACTTGTATGTAAAAAATAGAATGTCTATCATAGTACATTTTATAAAATCGATAATATGTTATGAATACAACTGTAGAACTGTAAAGCTGATTTAGCGGATGATGTAGCCAGCTTAAATATGTAAGTATATTTCTGCTTAATACCTGAATCAATTTGTGAATGAATTAATAAGTTAATAATGGGTTTTCTTTCATTTTATTATGAGCCGTTTAATCATTTAGCATTGTTTTATTTAAATGTTAGCTTTTTTGTCTTCCTACTTTGTCATAGTTAATGCTATTATTAACTGCCGTTTGACATTTTCTCAGTACTATGTTAGATTTGTTAAATGTTTGCATCGTTACTTACTCACAAAAACAGCAGCAAGACTTTAAACCATGGATATAATTTACCCACAATTCAGCACGGAACGTTAAGGATCTATGGCCATAAATGAATGAATAATGCATCCTCAAACATAATATTTATGTTTCTATGGCGATTTAATTTATTTCTTTCGACCTAATTTACTTCCAACTGTGCATGTTTTAACAGTTTTTATTTATTTTTTAATTTTTTTATTTTTTTACTGACTCACAGTACTTCCTGTGTTTTTTGCCCCTATCATTTACCCAGGTTATTATTTTATTATCTTTCAGTTACTTTTTAAGGTTTGAATTCTGCACAAAACCAAACTTGTGTGACGTGATACACGTTAATCTGCACATTGAACATTTCTGGTGAAATTATGTTAAACTACTTAGTCCTATTTTTTTTTCTTTTTTGTGTGTAAGTACAGTAGTTATTATCCATCTAGGACTGGGTTCGAATGGGGACAAAAGTATAGTTACCCGAGAGAATTTATTGACCTAGATGTGACGGTGACAGTCCGTATTAAATGATGTGAAATACCATTTAAAGCTGTGTTTGTGCAGGAGGACGTGTACGTTCACACAGCAGACACAGGGCGGCGTCCTGTACCAACAAACCCAACCACCCAAAATGGAGTAACGCTAAATAAGAAAGACAACCCGCTGAATGGAATCCCACGTCTGAAGACACACATTTAAGCAATAATTGAAAATTTCGTTTGCAAGATCAAGAATAACAATTAACTGCACGGAACAGGTAACTAATGCAGTAACTTAGCGGACTTGAGCTAGCTAGCCCAGTCCGTTAGCACTAGCGTTCGCGGCTAATGCTAACTAACGCTAGCTGTCAGCTAGCATTGTGATAGCATCTATTGAGAGGCGTTAGCCAGTAAACTGCACAAAATAACACTTAGCGTTGTGTGCTGTTGTTGCTAGATCAGTAGTGTTATATTTTCTCGACCGTTTAACTCTATTATAGCATTCTAACGTTGAATGCATTGTGTTTGTGTGCTGAATGGGCTAACATCTGTCTTCTGCGCACAGCTAGCATAGCTTCTAGATGTTTGCAGTCAGCTAAGTTTTAGCCTCTTTTATGACACAGCTATATTTTAACAATGCTAGCATTTAGCTGTAGCTCTGTCCTTATGTCCCCTATTGTCGTGGATTAATAAACTGAAGTCGCACACGCATTGTATCGTTGGAGTTTGCTTTGAAAGAGCTGAATTAAACTGGGCTCATACGGTTACATAATCAAAAATGATGTAATAATGGAAAAATGTAAGATGGTTTTAACGTAGCATCCCAGGCTGCAAATGTATGGAAGGTAGAGAAGCGTATTATGTAAAGATGTCCTGTCGAAGCAGCGCAATATTAATCAGACCATTATAATGCATATTAATTTAATTATGTGCGTTGTCGTATAGATGCTTGCTTGGAGAATCCGCTTAAAAAGAGTGTGACGTACATAACATCAGAATATAGACAACAATACGAGTCAAACTGCACACAGGTGTATTTTGTGCACAGTCTTCATAGTTTGTTTTGTTTGTTGGATGCCAGAATGGAGCCATCAGAGCAGTCGGACCCGGACTCAGGCTCTCAGGAGATCAACCCCGTGTTCCTCCAGCAGCTCAGAGAACTGGACATCCCAGAGGAAGCAGCCAAACAGGTGGGACTGAAGGGAGGCTCCTGGACCACACATTCACATCCTGTTAGAATCACAACTGGAAATGACATTGAAACTGATGGATTTATTGCCATTAAAATAAAATATTCTTTAAGCTTTAACCATTTAATCTATCTGCCATGGGCTTTTGTGTAATTTGCTGTAGCTTCGCAATTAAAACTTCCTCACTGTATTATTCTTCAATAAGTTGTAATGCATTAGATACTTCAAAACAGGAAAGAAAAGAAACGAACCTCAAGAACATTAGTTCACAGTTCTTTATCATCATGAAAATGTGAAGTTGTACATGGACATTTATTGAAACATATACTTGCTTGTAATCACTGGCCTAAAGAAATAGAAACCAACATCACCTCAATGATTCAGGATATAAAATGTTTGTTTGCCTTTGTGTTGGAGTCTGTTTTTGATTGGTAATCAAGGAAAATGCACAGATCACTTTGAAATGGGAATGTTTTTTTAAAGTCATACATAAAAGCTTGAACTTGAATTAATATGATTGTTCTAATGTATCAGAGGATTTGAATGCTTACATCTCTGACCTTCTCCATGTCTTCACTGCAGGCTCTTCTGCACACCCGGAACGTGTCTGCAGAGGAGGCGGCCATGTACTACTTCAACAAGCTGGAGAATGAGGTGCCCATAAGCTAGCCTTAGTCCCCACAGGTACACTATGGTACATGAGACCTGCTGCAGTTTGTCCAAAGCCAAATCTCAGTGTCTCTGTCTTCTGTCTGCTCTGACATTCAGGAAGAGGCTGATGATGACCTCATGTTCAAAATGGTGTTTGTAGTGAACATGGACCTGGCCATGGGAGTGGGAAAGGTCAGTGTGTGCTTTGTCCGACACATCTGCAGATCTGTCCTAATATTTAGCATGTGCCTATTTATGGTTTCATGTCTCTTTTCTACAGATGAAATTTGTATTTTTTATATTTGATACTTCCCTTTTTCAAGTTAATCATTTTAAATTGATCAGAATCAGCAGCTCACGGTATCCACTGTGTGTGAACTCTGTGCTTTGTGCAGGTTGCCGCCCAGGTCGCCCACGCCGCTGTAGGTCTGTACCAGACTCTGCAAGAGAAGAACAGCTGGAGGGAAATGGCCTGGAAGTGGGATCACACTGGGTAAGACTGCACAGGGTGTTAGAACAGAGATGCACTGACATCACACGGAGTAAAGGTCCGTCCACAACAGGTTCTGTAAGACTGACTGTAATGATGACGCAGTTCACATTGACACTGATCAATGACTCTGTAAACAGTCACTGGGTCAAACATGCACCAGGGGCTCCAGCTGTTAGAGCTCTGAAAGGAATATTGAATCACCTGCTGCAGGACAATCCATACATTAAGTCACATGTATTTTCTGACCTTTATCCACAAAGCTCACTTTGAGTCACCTCGGAGAAAAGACACAAAGTTGTTCCTCTACCTACTTTTCCATTTGAAAAAAGTAAGCGTCTTATGCAACATATTCCAATGCTTCTGGTTACTTCAAAAGCTCCGCAAAGTCCAAGATAATCCTCAACAGGGTTGGAAGAGTGATGCTGTGTCACTGCCATAGACTGCCCTTAGCTGCTGTGCACCATGGATGTATGGCACCTTTTCATACACTTATTTTTCATATTGTTATTAATAATACAAATAAAAGCTAAATTAGTGATATGCATTGGTAACATGATTCTCTATAAATCCAGCTGTATTAGTAGTAGATGTCAGTGCTCTATGATTGATTAAATTGTTTGGAAAATAATCTCAATGACATCATTCGGTGCTGTCCTTGTCATTCTGGTGTAGCACTGTGATGAAGACATTTTTTGAAAACAATTCCAGTCAGCGTCAGTTGTTTAGGCAGACGGCCCTTTACTCCTCAGTGCTCCGTTTAGTGTCAGTACATATCAAAGTGAATATGGTCATATTTAAAAAGAAATGATGCAAACCACTGCACAAAACTAATATTATGAAGTAACTCATAGTTGATTCTTTTGTAGAGTTTTTCTTTACAATAAAAGCCCAGGAGGCTGTGCTTTACAGGGAGTGAACGGCTGAGGGCTGTAGCTGTAACCCCCGTAGCTCAGTGTCTTTGTCGTCAGTGCCAGGGCCAAGGGAATTGCACCAGCATCTTCTCTCATTTCAGTTGCTGTGCCAGTACGATTGCAGTGAAAGACACTTTTTTTTCCCAATCACTGACACAATTTCTCTGTCTTTAGGCTAGAATCAGCGTGTTTATAAAGTGGTAGCATCCACCCGTAGTTCATTCAACAAAACAGAAGTGTTTATTTGATGTAGTAATATCCATGAAATTCAGACAATAATAATGAAGAACCAGAACTGTGTTGTATAAAGTGTCTTTAACATCTTTATGTAATTATAAATCAGGTGAACGTGACCTACCATTCATTCAGATTGCACATCTGAATGAATGCTACTATTACTATTATGCAAAACAATGTTCATAATAATTTGTGATTATTTTGACAGGTTACTGGTTTTTATTCCTGAGATCATTAACTCATACAGAAATAATAGAATAACTCAACAAAAACTGTAATTATATCATTTTCTAGCATGTTTTAATACAGTAAAAAAAATGAAGTCGATCCTTGTGATCGTAAATGATGTCAGTGTTGACTTGTTATTGGTGTCGATTCAGAGCCAAGAAGGTGGTGGTCCAGGGCACCAACGTAGCTCATCTACTGGAGCTGCAGGCTCTGGCCATGAGCCTCAGTCTGCCCACGTACCTGGTCCAGGATGCAGGACTGACCCAGGTGAGAGAACCAGGGTTCAGAGGTCAAATACGGTCCCGTTATCACCATGATGCACTGTGTGTAACCATCGTCCTGGTGTTTGTCAGGTGGAGGCCGGCTCCCGCACCGTCCTGGCCATTATGGGTGAAGAGGAGATGGTGAACAACGTCACTGGGAGTCTGAAGCTCCTCTGAGGGTCTTGATCTTACAGTGAGGGGGGACGATGCATGGCTCTGCAGTACCACCGTCCAACCAGCAGAGGGCAGCATCCCCCAACAGTACCCAGAGAGATGGCATGCAGGAGTGAGACGACCTTTAAAAAACGAACTGAAGAATAAGGGAAAACAAGACATGTCCCAACAGCAGAAAACAAACACTCTTAACCATTTGTTTCCCTTTCGTTCTTTGTGTGAGACATGGTGGCAGCGCTGAGTGCAGGAGGGGAGAGACACGCATCCTTCACACACCAATAGATCCAAGGCAGTTGTTTTTTTTTTTTTTCTCTTGGTGACCTTTCTCTTTTTGAAACAGGCCACCTACTTAGACTGTAGTCTAACTCTGTATTCAGACACATCTGTTATTCGGTCCACCCTCTGATTAAGAAAAGCCTGACATTGTTGGTGGGTGACAAGTGTTGTAGTTCTTCTTCTTAATGGGGTTGTATACTCTGGGATAAAGGCACTTTTCCACTGCATGGTACCAGTACGACTCGACTGTACACACCGTGTTTTATGTCAGGCAAAATTAGTGTATAGAGCCCAGTGTCAGGTATTTTTTGTCATCAAACTACGATGTGAACATAGAGCAGGCTGCTGATTGGTCAGAGGGCTCATCAGTGAAGAGGTCATGATTGAACTAAACGGTCAGTTTTAATCCCAATCATCTGGTCAGTGTAGCCTGTATCCAACACCAGTTATGACGGTTTCTCATCTGCCAAACCTGTTCACATGGTGTCCCAAAGCCAGTGGGGGTTCTGCGACTTTTTTGTCAGTTCAGAAAATACGTTCCCTGGCAAACAAAGCGGTTTGATACAAGTGTGTTTTGTTAAACAAGAAAATCTCATCACAAATGAAAAACGCTTTTAGGATTTTTTAAGCTAAATACCATTGGTAGAAGTCAGACTTACGCCTATAAATGAACTACATCACGGTCACATGACTTAAACGTCACCACCACTAAGCTTCCAACTTGTTATTGTTTGTTTTCATGCGTTTACCTTTTCTACGAAGACCTTTCCTGTAGAAGTCGAACACCACATGGCTGTGACGGTGAACTAGTGAGTAGATGCGTTCCTGTGTTTGGTGTGATGATGTTACATGTCCCAACAACCTCTAGTCTCATAGATGCATTTGTTTCACACCGAGGCGTTTGCTATTTGCTTGTATATTTTAATGTGTTAACGACTGACCCTATTTCAGATATTTAATCCAAACCCATCAGCATTGAAAACACTGATTTGTAGAGGAGAGGAGAGAACAGAGCAGTTGAAAATGTTAACTGGTTTAAAACTCAGCTTCACACGTCTTATGACCAGTGACTATACAACAACCTGTTAAAGTAGTTCAGATGAAGTGGACAGGTTCTGTCGTGACAGTT
>JAPQRQ010000022.1:35439389-35455863 GCA_037367365.1 Apogon talboti
ATATAAGATTCAGTAAACACGCAAAAATCGGCAAGGAGCAACAATAGGGCATTGGTCCTATGGCTTTATTATTCCTTTGTCTTAATTCCGTAGATGTTTCCAGAATCCGAATACATGGGAATAAACATAAGGCAAACAATGTGTGATTCAACTTTATGGCGTTTTTTTATGCACGGGCCCCCCCATCAGAAACAGCTGCAGTGTTATAATTTTATTATTTTGCTGTCTAATCTCTCTCTCGTCTCGTCAGACCTCTGCAACAAATGACGTTGGCATTTATCACCACAACCAATCCAATGTCGTCTCAGGAGTCTCATGACAAGACAGGAAACCAATGGCTACATAGTGTCTATTTGGGTAGAAATGTCGTAGTGCGTTGTGAGAATGGCTACTTTTGTTAAATAACATTGCTCCGTTATGTGCTTATTTCCTTTTAACTTCAGATTCAACAGCATCGGTGTGTTTTCTTGTAAACTGTACAGACTTTTAAAAGTAACCCTCTCTAGTTCGACTCCCAGGAATAGTTTGCTCTGAGCAGCATTTCCGTGGTGTCGAGTATTTTTTCTGCAGCAGTTGTGGGTAGGAGACTGATTTCAGCAGCGGGAACTGAAGTAGGAGGGACCACTCATAAGTAGATGCAACCCAAGAGCACCGGTCATTTTCCCTGTCCAACCCCCTTAGCAGATGCTACCAGAGCGACACCTCCTCATCCTCCATTCATCTGACATACCGGTAGGTGGGGCTGACCCAGTGGGCTAACCCTGCCTCTGGTGTCCCTGGAACTGGGCCCCAGAGACCCCGTGTTGTTAACGCTTGCTACTATGTACTGGTATGAATGCTCCTTCCTCTGTAGATAGATGAATATACCCCTCAAAAGCAACAATAATCCCACTAACGGATTCAAATTAATTCCACGGCATTAGTATTTAATAACGAGCATTTCCCGAAATTTTGAAGGTACAGGTCCTTTGTTGGGGGTGTCAAATTGTCTCCCGAATCCATCCACTCTGCCCAGATCTCCTTCGTGGACGCCACCAGTTTACACATATCATAATGGAACTGAATTTTCGCACCCCTCCTCAAAGCTGGTCCCGCCTCCTTGTGCGTAGGCAGCGTGAAAAAACAATCGATGCTTTAATTGGCCAATGGGTTACTCGCGCGGCCGGTGTGCACTATGATTGACATATTTGCGTCCAATCGTCTGCGAGAGGCGGTGTAACGCAGGAAGGGCCGCCCAAGGAGTGAGCCCCTGCACGGTCGCCAGGGAAACCCCGTGGCGTGGTTGTGTGTCAGTTTCGCTGGGACCCGCGGTCGATGCCGGTGAGGAGGGGGATGGGCGCCTCTGCGAATGTAAGGACCCGAGACAGAATCAGAGCCCTGTATCACATACAGCAGCATATACCCCATTATAAATACCGACTGTAAATATAAAATACACTGAAATAAATGGATTTATTCACCGGGGATCTCTTATAGACACTCAATGGATGCACTTCACCTGCACAGGACAGGGAATTTAACTTTCCGCCAATGCGTGGGAGACACTGAGAAGTTTGTTTCTTACCCTTGGAGAGGGAGCTACTTTTAAGGGCAAAGGATACAGGAGACTCCGAGGCCGTCACTCAGGCCTACTGGTCTGGTTGGATTTGATGTTGGGATACTCTGAAGGCTTTCCACTGTACATGGTTTTGCCTCGTTTGTACGAGTTTGGAATGCCTCTTTAGGTAAGTACTCGAAATCTAGGTTATTTGGTAGTATTATGCTACATATGTGGAGGTAGTAACATAAATACAACACACACCAACTAATCATGTTTTCAGTCGACCTACCATAGCTATGAAGCTAACCAATATAGCTAGCTAACTACTTGGCTTACACTTTTAGTTTATTAGAACATGCAGGGTACCTTCTCTATTTTTCCACTCTCACTGTGGCTTGCCTGGCTGGGCTAAAAGCTCCCCATATTGGCTGCCTTGCAGGGCTGCTCTTGGCTGTGTCTGGATTGGTCTTCCATGGTTTTTTGGTCAGCTCCTCGTGTTGTTTTTGACTGCTAGCTTGTTACTTCGGGCATTCCCCACGGTACTAGTTTTTATAGCTGCTTATGTTATATGATTATATGAAGCTATAATGTCTCTCATGCTCAAAACACCATCCCTCAAGTTTTCAGGAGTTTTTACTCATGTAGTCTTGGTCCAGATAGTGTTTTCAGATCAGTCTCATCATATACTACTAGTAAACCTGTTACACATAGGCAATATAATGAAGATAACTAATAAACAGGGGACTTGGGTTTGCCCTGTCCGTGATAGGCTACAGTTGGGTGTCGATATTATTAAATAAATCCTGGTTTGTTGAGCAAGTTTCGATAATGCGCTGCCGCAGAGGCTTAATGTCCACTAACCTTAGAGTCAAAACAACACCCTTAAGTTAGTTAGCTTATATAGAGTTGTGTCGCTTTCGTTGACCAACCTTGAATTTTTAAAAACGAAGATTAGTATTGGCCTACATCACATCTAATGCAGCATTTTAGTGAGTTCTCAATTACATAAGGTAATGTAATGTTCAGCTTTTATGTTTAGGACCAAAAAAACCAAATTGTTGCATCTGCTTTTGACAGTAACGTGTTAAGTGTTGATACGACGGCCCTAAAACGTCGAATTTATTCAAAGTTATTCAAAGTACACTGCAATTTGGCCATTATTGGCGACTCATATTAGCTAAGCAACCAGCTGCTGTGCTAGTAAACGTTAGCAGGCAAGCCAAAGGCAACAAATGCTGTACTAGCCATTTAGCTAACTTTTTGGATGTTTTCCAGTTGATTGTCCTTATTTTGAACCACAACTTCACAACACACCGATTTCAGCTCCTGGATATCAGGCAACTGAATACGTACGTGTCAGCTCAAGTAGTTATTGCAGTAGATATTTACATGAATGTAGTCACTTTTTAAAAAAATATAGCGTTTGCCTACATCATGTAAATGCATTCGTCTTTGGCAACATTCCTAACTTCGTTGAGGCGTGTGAATCAAGCTGAACGCTCGGTTGTGTTTTTCCTGTATTTTTTGTGTGCTTGTTTCGTGTGTGTGTGTGTGTGCGTGTGTTTGTGCGCGTGCGTGCGGGATTCAGAAATCAGAAAACCAGATCTCTTGGCTAGTGACTTGCTGTTCTTCACCTCCCCCACCTACCAACCCCCAGCCTCGGTGGCGGTTAAGAGAAATGGGTGGTATTTTAGAGGGGAGCTCTTGTTTCCTTTTTTAGCCTCCATTTTTTATTTCAACGTGTAAGAGTGAGCAGCATTGTTGCGCTAGGATGTAGCAATCACAAGTTTGAACCAACTTGGTGTCATGTCTGCAAATACACTGCGTAGTTTTGGCCACTATCACTTTTCTTTGGGTATTATATCATTCTTAATCTCCACTTGTTCTGGGACGCTTTAGACTGATAGAGGCCGTGACATTTTTGCAGTCATTTTCAGGTTCAGTTAAAAATGCGGTATGAGAACAAGCCGAACAGTTGACAGGTGAGCCTAAACATTTGCTGAGTGATTAAATTGTGCCTTTGCTGTCATTAAGTAATGGTCCTCGGGAGGTTTAGAATTTATTAGGACCCCACGTTTTTGCGAGTACAAATGGCTGCCCCAGCCGTCGCCTGAGTAGCTCTGCTCCGCTCAGCTGCACCACGTAGACTCGCCTAGTGTGGAGTCCGTAGTCCACAGCAGTGTGTGGACATAGCAGCCAGCACACAGAAAGGAGACTGTTTAGTGCACTCTCCGACATGTTTAGGTCAATTATCATGCTGCCGGATGTGTGACTACCTTTCTGTTTGGATGTTTTTGTCTGACGTGTCATAATTCAGCTGGTTCAGCTACTTCTCTTATATTTATCTCTGTCTGCTCGGCTCCCATACAATCTAAACATTTACTCATTTATTAAAGAGTAAATGCCTCGTGTTGTTGGTATTTCCACATAATACAGAATCAGTACTAGATACCTTTATATAGCCAATGAAACTACAGCAATTGTTCACTGCACAGTCATCAAATAAATTTCTAGGTACACTCGATTATCAAAAACAATTGTATCGATTAAAGATTGGAAAATGTACATGGGGATTGAAGTGACTCTGTTTTTCCTGAGCGGTTGTTGACCTTGCTTCATGAGTACAAAGATTACACCCGTGCCCTGCTGGGGGGTGTTCAGTCCAAGCCAAGTATTTGGATTGATCTCGAAGCCCGTTGGAAGCCAGATTGCAGTGTGCTGAGCCTCTGTTTTCATTGGTTGAGACTGACATTCTCTGAATATGTTTCACATCTTTTAATAGACTGTGTGGGCTGCTGCATGCAAACCTGGCCACTCAGAACCATAGGAAACATGAGCCCCCACCCCACAGCAACCCCCCTCCTTGACCTGGCCCTCCTTGTTATCTTGAACAAACAACAGCACTCACTACCTAGAAACAAAGACATGTACCCAGCTGAAGTAGAAATGCATAAAGAGAATTTGGGACGCAGGCAAAAGCAACATAATAGCTTTCCTTCTTAACTCAACCTGCTGTTCTGGGAAAGCTAAGAATGTACCGCCTGGCCGCTTGTTGCTGTTGTGAATCACCCCACAATGTTGGTTTTCCAGGCCTCTCAAGCAGCCTTGGGTTATGTTTTACGGATAAATTCATCTGCTGGTCGTGTTAACAGTACAACAACGATTACTATCTTTGGGAACAACACTGTACTTATGTGTGTGTCAGCAGGATATGGCCCCCATCTTTCCCAATATGGGCCTCTAAAACTTTGGAGATCTGAGGAATGTGCAGACATGCAAGGTTAGCTTGGCCCAGTTTTCTGTTTACTGAGGAAATAGTCTTTCTCTCTCATTCACAGAGGGGCTAACCAACCAGGAAATGTCTGTTACCTAATGAAATATTACAGAGTGGTAAGTTCTAGATCGGGATTTAAGCCAAACCGCGGCATTTGTGTGTGTGTTGTACAAGAGGGAGTAAAACTGGCCCTTTTCCAAAAGAAGACAGGATTCTGTCTTGGTGCAGACGGTTGGAGAAGAGGCAGTGAGATCAGGGACTGCTGCTGCTGTGAGGAATAGGAATTGGGGGTGGGGTGGGGTGTCCTTTTAGCTTTCCATTTGCATGCTGATGGCACTCTGTATCATTACATGGAGGGCAGGTGTAGCTATTGATATGTTAATAAGATTTCATGTGTGGTGTGTCTATGTGGGGAAGTCAACAAAGATGGTCTTGTGGATCTATACCTGTCTGAAAACAGATTCAATTCTCTAAACTTTAATAAATGTTGTTTTACTATGCTAAATTTAGCTGTTAGTGGGTGGTTTTTCCTTATCACTACTTATCTGAGGATTTCTGTACCTTATTGTTGTATAAAAAGTGAAAAATATTAATGGTGTCACTGTTTTTTTATTAAATGTATTGAGGTATGAGAGGCTGACTTACAATTCTCTGGACCATGAGTTTGAATGTGAACAGATCCAGCAGCAGTTGCTTTGCTTTAGTCTCTGAAGCAGCTCCTCTGCAGCTGCTGGGAGTTGTGTGGCTTTGCTGTCTTGCACAACAGGGTTAAAAACAAGTAGCTCTGACGCCTGCCTCATCGAAGCCTTCCTATTGGTGCAGGAAATCTGGAGCTGCTCCAATGGGGCGCAGCGTTTCCCCGGTGCTGGGGGGGGGAGCGGTGTTGCAGAGGGTTGTGCTGGTTAATTCTGTTTTGTACTAAGGAGCAATGCTTCTTGGGAGAATAATGGAGAAGGAGGAGGAGAGTGGGGGGAAAAACAAGGCTGAAAGGGGGGTGAGGCAGGCAGTCTACGTAATCACCCCTCTCTCTCTCTCGCTCTCGCTCTCTCTCTCTCTCTCGTTTTATTGCACCCTTACGTTTTGTCCTTCATTTCCTCTTCTTTCTCTCACAGTCAGGCTGCCTGTGTCACTCTCTTATGATACTTGACTGTGTGTGTGTGTGTAACAGTAAAAAAAAAAGCTCACCAATCTTTAGAGTTTATGTCTCTGCACCTTTTGAACTTAGGCAGCCATTTTAGGCTTTTCTATATTAACCCCACTCTGTTTCCTTTCCCACCCTTTCCTGTCATATGTATATTTTTCTTTCATGGAAGTAAAGAAAATACTGATGATAACATTTTGGCCACTTAAATTGCTGCCCAAAATGCTTTGTGTCAGGTGAAAACAAGATTGCAAAATCTCCAAGCAAACTTTGAAGAGTGTTTGCTCAAAGGGTGTTGTCAGGCAGAGCAAATAAGGAGCAGAGAAGAAGAAAAACAGCCAGGAAAAGCTCTTGCATCAAAGTCGAGCCACTCGACCCCAGTGCGCTTACAGCTGCCCTGTTTTGTAATGCACATGAGCGGTGCTAAAAACTAAAAAGAGAAAGGAATGGCAGGGGCCAGGTTTTTCCTCTTCATAAGGGGCCTTGGTTTGTCACCTTGAGCAAATTGTTCCTGTTGGCAACAGTGAAGAGGGGCTTATTTCCTTCTTTTGGTAAAAAGGCTTATTTAAGGCTCTCTCACACTTTTCCCAGAATTCTTGGTCTTATTTTCCTGATCTTGAAAGTCAGAGTGGGACAGTTGAAGCCCCGTTGCAACTCAAAATGGCTGCCAAGTGTGTGTGTGTTTTCCCCTCTCTTCTGAGTGACACCTTGTAATCTAACATTGGCTAGCTGTGTGTGTGTGTTAGCTGTACAGTGTTTGCTGTGAGGTGGAGCCAGGACAAACCCTCATGTCGCACTGGATAAGAACCGTCAGCCAAAGGAGGAAATGGAAATGTCATGTAAATGTGTTTGTCATCCAGTGAGATCACGTGGTGTGAGACAGAGTGTCTCTGGTTTATGTTATGCCAGTGTGTGAGCTTATCTAACAACAAGATGGCTTTTTTGGGCTTGATGCTTCTGTGAGACTACTACTTGGAAAACATCCCTCCCCACATTTGGGACTAGACACGGCTTACAGGGAATTCTGCTATTGTGAGGACTGAGTGTCCTTTACCATAAAGCTCTAAAATATAACTATTACACAACAGATTTTAGGTTAATGTTTGTTGTTATGCTTGTATCTTACAGGTTTGCTCATGTGTGATCTGTACAATAGAGGTCAGTGTTATTTATTGTGGAGAAAGCAGCCTTTTCACACAATGGGAATATAAGTGAAAGTTAATGTCGCAGATTTACTTTTCTTATCTGTACAGTGTAAGGAGAAAGGAACATTGATAATAAATTCCTGTTTGGTAGAAAATTACTGCACCATAGCATGTTCAGTTACAAAACAACAGAAATTAAGAAGTAAAATGTTTGTTAGAAAACAGTGTTTTCCATGTGGACACCCATTAGTTTTGTGTAGAGCTGGAGGTCGTAGAACATTTGATGGAGGTGACCACCTCATAATTCTGTATGCAGGAGAATTCCTGCAAAAAAGATAGTCTCCTTTTTCCTCTTGTAGATTACTGAGCCTGGAATAGACAGCGGCTGGCTTGTTTGCCCTAAAACAGATGATTGATTTTGTGTCATGCTGGCCCTGCTGTCGACCGCTCTCTCTCTCTCACTCCCCCCATCCCGCTTATAGCACCCACTTGGCCTTTGTTCTCTTTTGTGTGTCTCTCATCCCCGGTCTGGTCCCGGTCCATTCAGGCAGCTGGACATTGTTGTGTTAATGGCGAGCCACACTGCGCTCCCAGGACGCTTGACCGCTCAGCATGACAACAGCCACATCACTGCTAGAGTTGAAGCATTATCCAGTGACCATCTAACCCGTCCACCGGCCTTTTGAAATATAGTATACATTTGTTATTGTGACACCAGATGTTTGTATAATTTCCTTTTATGTCATTTCTTTCCCACCCCAAGTCGAGCAATGAGATGAGTGCTTCGTCATGTATGTTTGTTTGCAGCTGCCTGATGGATGGATGCCTCAGTCTGCTCACAACTTACTGCAGAATGCTGTTCAGACCGTCGTGCAGAAGCCATATCTATGTCAAGCAGCTCTGGTGCTTTGTAATTGTGGTTGAAGCTCATTATTGTGCTGCCGTAGTGAGACATTGTGTTCTGAGCAGCTGAATATTGCATCATGTAATTGTTTTTTACATAGCCTGACTGACTGAAGGAGTTTCACGAAGTCTACACCACACCTCATATTTTTAGAAAAACCAGTGATGGGAGTGCAGTTAGAATGGCTGAGCGGATACTTGCCATTTGTTGTATTTGCCTCTTTGTTTGGGGCAAATTTGCTATGTCACTATGACACGGGAACCATTTTGAATAATGTTAGGATTTATAAAGCAATTAACAACATGCTTACAGGCACCCAGGCATAAGCTACGTCTACATTACTGTGCACCGTGTATTTCTGATGCCACATTATGAAACTGAGCAAGCAAAAATTCTTTTCCTTTACCATTAAAAAAATTCTGTCTTTTACAGCTGTATATTGCTTTACTTGTTTTTATACTGTGATGGCACTGACTGAATGGCTCAGGTACTATCAAATCTAAAAACAAAGTCTTGTCATTTAATGCCAAATTTCAGTACATAATAGTGAATATCATCAGTGACAGTGCATGCAGCATGTGTACACATCTCCTAAATGTTTCTATTAAAGATATTGTTCTCACAAAAAATGTTATAGTTGTGGTCAAGGTTTATATTTTTATGTAATGAAACACCTTTTGAGTGCTAAAAATACCAAGGAAGCTATAATAGTTGTGCTGTAATGCATAATAAAATTTAGTATGCATGCATAATGCATATTAAAAAGGAAAATTGTACTGAAAAAGGTATCTTTGCGGAACTCGTAGTGAAGCTAAAATGTTAGTATCCTCTACCAGAAGTATTAAAAAATTCTGAATGAGACTCAACCCTAGTTAGTTTTCAGACGTGTGTGTGTGTGTGTTTATATCTCTGAGATATTATAAATGTGTTTGGGTGAGTGTGAAATCAGATCTACAATGAGCCCTGCTCTCTCCCTGGCCACATATCCCGTTTGTCTTAAAGCCAGGTCCTATTGATCTTCCCGTTCTTCATCTTCAATTTCCTCCTGCTGTAGCTCGGAGTGCAGCTCGACCTGCGCAGTGCTGGAGAATGGCACATATATTCATATCCTGTCTTGTACAGAAAAGCATGTGTGCGGGGGCTGACTGAGGGGGCTGGTGTAATCTCACTGGACTGGATGTGTTGTGGAGGTTTGGCGAGGCACAGGTGGACGCTGTGTGAGCACGGACATGCTGTTCAGACCCAAATTGTGTATGCATTTTCATGCATGTATAACACATAGTGGAGTCTCTGAAGCCATATGTAAAAAAGGTCTGAACACCAAGCGTTTACTTTTGCTGCTTCCAAAAGCTTTGTGTTGAGCATTTTAACAGCTGTTTAAAGCCTACAGAAATAATACTGACAATCTGAGGAATATTTTTATAAAAACATCCATTTCATATACATGCATGAAAAAATTAGACAGTAATATACAAGAAATGCAGAAATTACATTACTCATTGTATTGTGTTAATTTCCTAGTATTATAAGAATACTTATAAACTAATAAATTGAAGAGTTTTACTTTATGAATCAAATTTTTTTTCATGCATGTTACTGAAAACATATGCCATAAATGTTTAATGAGACCAAATTAATGCATTTATTCAGAGTTAACAGGCTTGTACTTTTATGTCATAATATATGCTTATTTTAAATGTGCTATTAATGATGTGTTTTCCTCTTGTGTTGGTAGTTCTTTTAAAAGCTTGAAATGCTTCTTTTTTTTTTTAACAACCTAAACAGTCTTTGGACGTGATGTCTTTGGGTGTAGGTCTTAGTTCATACTCATTCATTTGAACTCAACTTGCATAACTGTGAAACTATATTATTATAATAAGTAGAAAACAGCTCAAAGAATTTATTGAAGTTGCTGCACAATTTCATGAATAATAGACACTTTTAAAATGCTTATTTCCAAAATTATAGGGAGACTACTGCAGTATCTCTTTTTCTCGAGGGTGGCAGAGAAAATCTAAGCTGAGTTATTATTTCTTAAGCTTTAGGTGCTGTGCGTTAGTGTTTATTATAGTACTTAAAACCATGGTTGCTTCTTATTTGTTACCTGCCGCATTCAAGAGTACGTTTGTATGTTCCACCAAATAACCCTTTACACTGACTTCTATATTAGTGAGTGATTCCTTAATGATTGGGCCGTTGTTTATACTTTGTATACTGTGTGTGTGTGTGTGTGTGTGTGTGTGTGTGTGTATATATATATATATATATATATATCTGTACCTAAATCTGTCCTGTGATATTGAATCCACTCTACTGTAGTCAACCCAACCATGTCAGTAATGCTTTGTTTCTGTATTATTTTCCAGTAGAGACGCCTTATCAGTGTAAAAAAAAAAAAAAAGCCATCAATTCAGTTTTAATATGAAAGTGTGCTTGGGTAATATATATCCATTTGAAGTTGTTAATGATGCCTGTCCATTCTTCTCATTGTTTTTGCCCTGACTTTTGCTTGCATCCTGTAAGTTAGATCTCCCATTTGTCCATTCTTTTAAAACTTTCATATGTTTATAATGGTCTTAATAAATTACTCAACAGCCTGTAAGCAGGTAGCACATGAACACGTCTCTGTCGGCTGTAGATAAGTGGATTTACTTGGATGTTTTCAAGTTTTTCTGTGTTTTAACTTTATGTCACAAAATTGCAAATTACTCTGCAGTTAAGGAAGCGGGGGGGAAAATGGGGGAAAACCCATTAGGGCTGCAAGTAATGATTATTTTCATGATTGATTAATCTGCCAGTCGTCTCCTTGAATAATCATTTACTCTATTAAGACAAAAAGATCTCCTGGTAAGCTCCTACTGCCCAAAGTGATGTCCCTGAAGAAATTGTTTTGCCACCCAACAGCAAGTTTGTCACGTTTGCTTGCAAAAACACAGGACTGATTCACCACTAACCACAATAATGCCTTTTTCCCTTGGTTAGTGTAATCTGTCAATTGTTGCAGTTTTAATGTCAGTACAAATCAAACCTCAAGGTGTTAGGACACCTTTGGCGGTGGTTTTATTGTGTGGATAAGCCGGTACTAGCTCATATGTCATGTTGTTGGAATTTCCCTCTTACTCTCCCTAGGCCTTGTCAAGTTGCACAGGGGCCGTGACTAAACAGAGGTGTTCTTGATTGGGTTAAGGTTGATCGGCGGCTCAGTTATACCACTAAGTTGTTTTAAATTAATTTTTGTGCTGTTTGGCTTGGTATTTAAGGGTGTTGCCACCTAGAAATAAAAACTTCCAAAATCTATTTTTCACATTAACATACTGTACCATTACCTCAGTAAAAAGAAAGTGCATATTTGAAATATCTACTGCAGTAGCCAAGTGCTGGAGGGCCAGATATGGTGACACAGGGACACATTTCATGTTCAATAAGCTCCGTGTTGAAAACTAAATAACTTATCTCCATGTTTAATACATGTATGAAAAGGTATCATTAAGTACTTTCACATGACACATGTTACAATTTACAGAGATAAAATTTTGGGGTAAAAATACTTAAATTACTGCTGCATGACACGGGGACTCAAAATGAGCAGCTTTTTTTTTCACTTTACGCAAAACACTTAACAAAACATGCTGTTCTCATAAGAAATTGATACTAAACAAAACATAGGGCTTTAGCTATAATGTTAAACTACAATTGTGATCAATATTGGATAAAAATGTTGAAATGATTAGTTTTTATGAACACAAATGTGTTGTGACACGGGAACAGCAGTTTGTCCCTTTGGTCAGTAGTCAGAATAAAAGACTTTCGAACTAAAACACTACAAATATGCTCATGAACTTATAGATATAGCTAATAGCAGAGCATATTTGACCAATAATTGGATTGTACATAACCTTTCTATATTCTTATACTGTTGGATAATTAGTTCTACAGATTCGCAGACTTAAAATATCACTGATACAAGCAAGAACAAATATTAAAGTTAATAGTGCATATACAGATTTGAGTCCTTTTTAGGTTTTATTTTATATTGATCAGTAGGATCAGAACTTCTGATACTGAAATTTTGTAAACAGTTCCATAAAATAGAGTTCTTAAGCTAAAACATGAGCCTATTTGAGAAACGATAGGTGAAACTTTGATTTTTGACACTGATGTTCACTTTGGCTTGATCTGGCCCTGTATTTGTAACTCACACAAGTCATTTGAGCTAATAATGACCTGATGTAAATGTTTAAATATTTATCTTTTCATTGCTAGTTTCACTGTTGTCCTGTGCTTAAATGTTTAAGTAGCAGTCCTTCAGCTCTCTTGTCCACTAACAAGGACAGGTCATGTTATGTGATGGGCTTCATTGTTAACCTAAAGACACACTCATCACTCATTTGTTGTTAATAAACTGCTGTAAACCAATACAAGTAACTGTTGTGGAGGGCAAACGGTACAGACACAGCGAACGCAAACAGCAGCTGAGTCACTCAGTCGTTTTGGCTCACACGTGTTTATTCTTAAGACATTATTTTGGTCTTTTATCTTTAAAATCCAAATTTTCATAGGGCTTTTTAAAATCTGCAGCTTCTAGTCCTCCATGTAGCTGCTTTCGGTAAGGCACCTAAGAATTGTCGCATTCACAACAAATTCATTTGTTTAATGTTTCACCATGTGTTTGAATTAGATTCCTCTGTAGAGATGTGTTTTTACTTTGGCCTCATTTTAGTCGTGGGAATTGAAGTTGTAAATCAATAAAGCATTTAAAACAGTCTGAGTGGTGCAGAACAAGCCCTTGCTATAGGCCCTTTGTCTGCATATGTTTGTGTTTCTATTTTTGTTTCCTCAGTGTGTTATTTAACGCTAACTTGTGCTGAGTGCTGCCCAGACTAGAGGTGTGGCATTTTGTGTGTTCATGCTTTTCAACTGCTGTGCATTTGATCCCATGGTTCGATCTATATGTTTTTTTTTCTTGTGCCTCTCTCACAAAAACCACGGAGTTCATAACCTCAGATACACTTTTAGATAATGGAGGATTAAATAGCTTATTGTATGGTAGGACAGAGTGTGACTGTCTGTACATGTAAATGTATAACATTGTTTAAAATAAAAAAGGGAAATAGGAGAGAGTTATGTATGTGAAATATGAGTTCCAGAGCGAGTTTCCTTTGCTGTTCATTTTGTGTGTACGGGCCTCCCCCCTTGGACTTGTCTCCAAAATGGCCTCTGTTGTAATGGAAGTGAAAAGACTTTGTTGAGCCTGCTGGTAATTTGAGTCTGGTATTCATGGCCAGAGGAACGATCAAGGAAGAGTGGGAGGCTGCGGGGGAGGAGGAGGATGAGGGGGGAGGGAGGGAGCAGGCGGTAAAGAAAGGCTTTCCTTCTTCGTATGGAATTTACCTCCCCAGTCCACCGTCTGGTTCTTTTGGAAGAGGCCCAAATAGTGACTCCCTTTGTGAGTTAGGTAGGAGCGAGGTGGCTATTTTTGTGAGCCGGGGATCATCCACGAGGATAATAAACGGTGTGTGGTTTGTGAAAAGCATCTGGATGGGGCACCAGTCCATGAAGTCATGTCTAAATATGTTGCAATTTCATGTCAATCTTATTTTGTAACCAAAATCCCCTGACTAGCATTTTCTCTCTGCATCAGTGCATCCCTGCACATTTGAGCAACTGCAGTGTTTGGAACCAGGGCTGGGCCCCAAAATGTATCATGAGTAAACACTTTCATAATGTGCGATCTTGATAATAATCATGATGAATGACATTTTCACTTTGAAGTTATAGAGTTATTCATGGTCTTGAGCCAAGTTGAACAAGGAAGATGGTGATTTGTGGTTTTATTTGTAAAAGATGCAACAACAAACACACCTTAAGAGGTGTAAATAGACTAGATGGATGTTAAAGACAAAAGCCATAAAATGACAGACAAGTGAAAAGTATGTTAAATACGAAACACGATGAAAGTAACATGAAACGAGAGAAAAAAAAGTGCAAGACAACATGAGATATGCAAATGGAAACTCAAGATGTAAAACAAATGTAAAGGTAGAAAAAGAGAAACAAACAAATAATGCAATAAGACAGAAATGGCATAAATTTGACAACATTATTAAAGACACAACCAGATGAAAGTGACCTACACCATATGAAGCATAACAAGACAAAAACAGTCTGATTTGTTTGGGTTTCAGTTGAGAATGTCAATAAATTACACCATAGAGATGAAAGAAAAATCTAGATCATGATGATATTTATTGTGATAAAATTATATTGTGATAAATGTTGTTGTATCTCCCAGCCTGGTTTATAACGACAGGCAAGCTGACATTTATTGTTGCTACCTAACAGTGTATCCAGCTGGACGTGGTTCGCTGAACTGACCTTGACATTATTGGAAGTCCCCAGCCTTGCTGTGGTTGCCTTGGTGCTGGAGAGCGAGGACAGCATTCTCTGTAGCCAGGGGAGTACTACAGAAATGTCATGCATCCTGTTGCTATTAATGCACTGGGCTGGTCTCTACTAGTAAATGACTTAATTCTGTGACTTTACAGTAACAGTGGAACAGTGTGTTTTGTTTTTGGACCTGTCCTGTGGTGAATCTGATCAGCGTGCTTGAGGGTGAGGTGTCGTATTTGTAGGTGTTTGCCCGAGGGATGACCTTGCTCTAAGCCAAATCCTCTCCCTTAGCGTGTGAACGGAGTATAGAAGGGCCTGTTCCTGTTTTCGGCAGCCGAGCCTCGAGCTCTGCGTCTGGGTTGAGCGACTGAGTGAGAGAGTGAGGTGGAGAGGACGGGGAGGAAGAGAGAGAGAGAGAGTGTGAGTGAAGGGGGGGTGGGGCGGAGGAGGAGTGTGGGTCAGTGTTTCAGCAGAGTGTGATCACATGACAGGAGGGCTGAGCCTCATGCTGGATGACTCACCCCTCCAGGCGGGGTCTGGGAGGAAGGTGCCTCCTGCTGGTTCCCTTTATTAATGCATCCTAAAGGAAGGCTGGATGTAAACGGAGCTGTAAAGCCCCCTGGTTGTTTTTGTGCTCTTTGAAAAGCCCCTCTCCCCCCTTCATGCCTGAAACCTGTGTGGGTTTGAGACAGGCTGATCTCACCATGTTCGGGTGGAGGTATCATTTAAAACAATGGCGCTCTCTCATAAAGGCCTCCATTGTCAACATGACTCAGCAAATTTCTTTCCTCATTAGCCATGTATACACACGGTTTCTGTGTAACGTTACGTGGACTTGACAACACTCTGTCAGTGTTCAGCCAAGATGGCTGCCACCTCTAACCACTGCATTCCATCTGCGTGTCCATTTCCACATCCTTTTCTTTTCTGCCTGTTGGCTCATTTGAACAGTCTGCTGTGGCTCATGGCGGTACTTTTGCGCTTGTGTTTCCTTTATGTTATTCTACATCTGTCATCATGCTGCTGCAAGGCATAACACCTGAAACGAACATAGAAAGATCATTCAGTTTATTCTTTTTTTTTTTTTTTTTGTTATTTCTGGCTTTAGGCCTAGTATTTCCAACATGATATATAGCTTTTTATCAGTTTGCTTATGCTTTATCATGGTAAAATATTATTTAAAATGGAAATAACATACTCAGGGCCTAAATATAGCTTGATAACTTTCCTTTGGCATTTTAATATAACACCATGAGGTAGTAAATCCATAAACTAACTTACTCAAAAGTGTGGAAAGAGATTAAAATATTAATCAAAATAGCTAGAGTGACCTACCTCACTTCCCTCTAATCTATATTAAGTTTCACACACTGTAAATAACAAGGCTAAGGTTTATTGTTGTGTGTAGTCTTACTACTAATAAATAAAACAATTTGTATATGTAAAAGTTGATCTCTGGCAAGTAGTTTTCTGACCTACTTATCCAGAAAGGACACAAAGTCCATTAACATTGGACCCTAAATACAGCTGTTGTGGACAGTGTTCACAGAATCAGACAAACAATGAATTTGTGGTACTTGGGCAATAAGTCTAGTTTTGTCTCATATCTTTTGCATTGCTGTTGTTGGCTCTGTGTCATTCTTGATGCTAAAATGTTGTTACGTGGTTTTGGTTTTGATGACCTATGACCATCCATCTTTGTCTACATTACATATTCATTTCAGGATCAGGTCTGGACATTTGTAGCGGTCTCTTTATTTCCTCAAGAGCTGTATGTCAATGCAGAATATCAGCTGTCAGAGGCATCAGTCCAAAATGTCAGAGTGGATCTCTTAAAGACACAGCACCTACTGCAGAGCAGGTGTTTTTCCATGCTGTCACATGACCTGCTAACTTGTGTAGCAGGTTGTTTTGCTGTGTCATGGCTGTGTACTGACCGACGGCGTCTCTGTTCTCTCCCTCAGGTCCCCCATGACCGTGAGCCGTGGCCTACGGCTCCGCGGCGCCCCACCCCTGGAGCGGTCTGTTGCTGTAGTCCGGACCCTGTGATTCCTTTCCTCGCCCCCCGTCCTCCTCCCCC
>JAPQRQ010000022.1:35498844-35509948 GCA_037367365.1 Apogon talboti
GGATGCACAGTAAACTCAACAATAACTGTTAAAAACTAGAACTCCTGTTACTAGTATAATTACCAGTAACTAGTACAAATATCCGTAACAGTTATCAACCTACTACAAACACAAGTACTACCAGTGGATGTACTACTACTGCAGCTGTTAGTACCAATAATATGAACCTCTCCCATCTATGGAACTACTGTATATAATAAACACTGTCACTACTATATGGATACATGAATGATAACGATGGAGGCAGGAGATTAATATGATGCTCTTTTTTCTTTTCAAGGGTGTGAGTTTTTTAAGGATTACAAAGACAGAGACTACACAGCCGAGGGTCTGGTGTTCAACTGGAATCAGGTAGGCGGTGTCACCGTGGGCTCGTTTGGCGATAACAACAACCTGCCTCTGTTGTATTAATCTGACGTGTGCGTTTGTCCTCTGACAGGACTATGTGGACGCTCCTTTGACAATCCCTGTGTGCTTTACTCAGAACTTGAACATTGACTGGACACAATACCAGGTTACCCTCCGCTCTCCTCTCTTCTTCAGCTGTGGTTTGTCCTGTGATATTTGTGGTGTGCCACTGCCATCTGTTGTTCAACTTGCAAAGTGCCGGGACTGTGATTCAGGACCGTCTGGTGTGGACTCATCCAGTTACCCTACAGAGTGCACCAAAATATTAGTTCAGCACAACACTATATTTTAAATTGTGGTTGAGTCTTTCAAATGCAGTACTGTGCAAAAGTTGCAGGTGAACATTAGGTTTGTTGTTTTAATAAAGTTCTAATGACACATACACATATTTGCTGTATTTTCTTGTTGTATCTAGAGAAAAAAGAATGAGAAATAAATATGCATGATCATTTAAAAGTGACAAAGCTAAAGGGCTTTTGCACAGTCTATATCAATGAAGTCTGGAGAAATGGGTATAAAGGGTTACATTTTTTACATTATTTTATTTAAATGAAGCCACTGAATAGGTTGACATTGATGCAGCATGTACTATATTGTATAATTTTGCTATAATGTTAATGTATTATGCGTTCTGTTTGTGTATTTCAGTCATGGGACCTGGTGGAGCAGACCCAGAACTACCTGAAGCTGCTGCTCCACATCATCAACAGTGATGGTGGGTGGCTGATGTGTTTGTTGGATCAGATCAGATGATAATCAGGCTATATCAGACTCTTGAAGCAGCACATAGAGAAGACTAATATGAAAAAGATGTATCTCAGAATTTTGTTTTGGTGTGTACAACACAGGACTAATGATATGACCCAAACAAGAACATAGCAATAAACAAGGTGTTAGGCTCTTGAATATGAATTATTGAAAGTGTATTTGAGAGAAAAATAAAAGCAAATGACCTTAACTGTGTGAGAGAAACATTTCAGTTGTCAGGTTTTATTATTAAAATACGGCAGTGACAGTTGTCTGTATATCACTACATATGGAGGATCAGGACCTGTAAACAGCTTATTGAAGAGGTTTTTACCTAAAGGACAAGTATGTAATATTTAGGGGGATTTGGGAGCAATGGAAATATTTTATTTAATAAATATTAAATAAATAGATATTATAATTATATTTTTATTAGTTATCAGAGAGTAAAGCAGCAGGGTGTTCCTACAGTAGGTGAGAACGTGCCTCTTTTTTTTTTACTTTCTCACATTTTTAGCAAAGTGCTTTATCATCACCTACTATGTGTGTGTTAATAAAAGCCCATAATCGACAGCAAAGACTCCAATGCCAGAATGATTTTATTTCTGTTAGAGAGCGTGAATGTGTCTGTAGGTATTTTCAGTCTGTATCTTCACCGCTAGATGTCACTGAAAATCACAGTGGGCCTTGAAGATAATGCGACACCTTTCTATTTTCAGGTGTTGTTGTTTTGTTGGCTCTCCGGCATAAAAAGCATTCTATTTCTTTAAGTGCATGTTTTCTCTTTTCTGCTGGGAGCCACTGGGCTCTTCTAAGTGCTGGTGTCTGTTGTTTCAGATGAGAGTGGCCTCCTGGTGCACTGCATATCAGGCTGGGACCGGACGCCTCTGTTTGTGTCCCTCCTCAGGCTCTCCCTGTGGGCAGTAAGTTCGCACTCCTTCCTCTCCTTGCGCTTTTCCAGAGCCTCTTTATTCTCCCCCGGTGGCGCTCCACATGACACCCGGACACCCGGCATCTCATTTGGTCCTTCCAGAATTCATTAGCAACTTTGTTAATCCCACACTGAATCCATCTGCCTCGGCCCCAGTACCCCACCTCATTTATACGTCTCCATGTAAAACTCATTACACATTGCAAATGTGCACCTTAATCAGTCCCCTCAGTATTCACCATCTTCTTGGCTCCAGTGTTATAATTCTACTTTAAAACATTAAAATATGAACCGAAATGATCAGAGTGGTAAGAAAAAACATCAGTTGATCAGGGGTATCAAACATGTCAGTGGTATCATTTATAGGTTATTATGGTATTATTTTACTAGTCCGGCCGGTTTGAGGGTTTATATTCTGATAATGTTTACATCTACAAAGTTTCCTTAAAAATCTGAATAACATGAACAACTTGAGATGTCGTAAGAATAACAAGTGCAATTTTAACAATATTCTGCCTCAGTTTATCATTTACATGTGAATTAAAATTTACATCACAATTAAAAATACACCATACATTTAATAACAGGTAGAATATTGGTACAATTGCATTTACTTCTCTTTTCAGGTTGTTCATATTTGTTCAGGTTATTCACATTTTTTGTAAAAGGATAGTTTGTTAATGTAAACATTTTTATGTAATTTTACTTTTTTACCCTAAAACAAAGAGAAAATTTGCAGTTATCATTATTTATAGATTATTATGATAATATTTTACTGGTCTGACCCACTTGAGATCTAATTGGTGTGTATGTGGAACCTGAATTAAAATGATTCTGACGTCATTGATTGTTAATCTCTTCAGTGTAATTTTTGCATTTCACAAATTCATCCCACGGGCCGAATTGGACCCTTTGGCGGGCCGGATTTGGCCCTCGGGCCACATGTTTGACACCTGTGCTTTAAGACTTTGTACAAGAGTCTCATAAACCACAGACCACACTTATATAATGCTTTTCAGACAGAATGAGTGACACGGTTTGTGTGTACAGTTCCATGTAGATGGCTTTTATTTGCCTGTAACATGGGATGTTGACATGTATTTTTCACAGGACGGCGCGGTGCACTCCAGTCTAGAGCCAGCAGAGATCCTGTATCTGACCATCGCCTACGACTGGTTTCTGTTCGGGTAAAAATAATCATTTACACCACAGCCTTCAGAATTTGATGAGTTTGTAGTTAACTATAACTCACAGCGCATTAGGTGCCATAAATACTTTAGAGGTGCATTTGTGGCTTCACTCTGCCATCTGCTCTGAGACGAACCACGTGTGTCTGCCGCGCATAATTGAAAAACGCCTCGTAATGAAGCACTAGGGGAGGCAGTCGAGGACAACACCAGTGAAAAAGCAAGTTGTATGGCTGTGTCTTCGCCCTCGACCGCGTCTTACATCCTCCCAGCCTCTCACACGCCCATGCACACAAGCTCCCTCTTGGGGTTCTCCTTTCATAATTACCGACAGCAGCTCTCCAATTTGAGCTCATCAGAGGCTACCCCCTTCACTGCCAGCTAGCCCATGTAATTATATATCAGCAGGCCTGCCAAAGCCCCGAGGACATTGGCCCAGGCTGGAGCCAATGTGTGAAAAAGGAAGAAGGAGCCGGTTAAAGTGAGAGGCAGACGGAGTACACCTCATCACCTAGAGATGACTTGTATTGGATTCAGTTTCATTTGGTCTAATGTGTTTATCTGTACATGTTCTCAGCACTTTGTTATGTCTGATTACTGTAGAACAAAGTGGCTGTGTCCGAAACACCACACTAACATGCTAATACCGAGGCCAAAACTAATGATGTACAAAACTTCAACATCCTCCTGAGGCCCAGTAATGCATTTTTGTCTTCTGCCGGGGACAAGAGTTTTACAGCTTTACTTAAAAAAAAAAAAAAAAAGCTATCCACTGCAAAGATTTAAGAATGTTTATTGTCATTCTGTGTACACATAATGAAATTTAGTTTACAGTTAGAAGGTGCCAACTTGAATACTCAAAAAATATAAATGTAGATAGACTTTATTTCGAACTTAAGTAGGCAAAAGAAATTCCAGATTTAAAAGGACACTCCAATATATGGAAATAAATCAACCAATAAAGAAAACAAATGTCACACACATGTACAACTATTTCATTGTGGCTTTTTAACAATACTTTATGTCTGAAAAGGAGTAGGAAGAAGCCAAGCTTGTGTTGTCCAACCACAGTTTTACATGACTTGGATAATCAGCTAATGTACACAGTCCATAGAAAGAACAGGTCCGTCATTACATTACAAAAAAGAGAACAAATGAATCACCCCATCGATAACTGATGGACTCCTGTTCATTGTTACTATATCTATGGAAAATAATAAAATAAATATAAAACACGTTCTAAGAATATGGACATAAGGACATTCCATACAAAATTGAAAATTGTTTCTGAAAAAACTGTTGTATCATGCTGTTTCCAATTAAGACAATTATTTAGTATAAAAAGGAGTCTCAGGAGGATATGAAACCAGAAGCATGTGAGTTGCACACAGATGAATCTTCAATTATGCTAGCGCTGAACAATACTCCTGCATAAATATCCGAATATTCAATACAGTCGTGATCATGAAGACAGAGCTCCGACAATAGGCAGATTATATAATGACACTCAGTAAATGAGCTGCTAAATTACATGCAATTTGTGGAGTAGTTGTGCACCTTTTCCCCTTCGATTAGATCCTCGTGTTCCCCCGTGTGTCACATTTTAGCAGCCAAACAGAGCGCTTCATCTTGCTGCGCTGTTGTAGCGAATGTGAGCAGGTGTCGCACTCTGCCTGGAACTTCACAGCATGTTTCACACATTTTGAGACACGTCCCGTATTTTAATTTCCAAGTGAATATATGGGTTGAAGAAACCAGAATATTTTTTTAAAAAAAGGCTGACTCTCTGTATGTCTTTTTCTACTACTGTTATGTGCCAATTCTGTGTATTTATATCAACTATTTCATGCTACCTTTTGGCATCAGTCTGACATAACCCGGTGCAGATTTAGAGTCCGTTACGTACACCTGAACAGGAACAGGAACACTGATATTTATGACCATAACCCTGAATTCTCGGTTGGTGGCTTTATATGGTGTTTTCCAGTCTCTCTGGGCTGCGTTAACACCACGGTTTATCTTAATTAAACACAAACCCAGCAGGACTGTGACAACAGATGTCATTAGCAGTAGGTTATTTAGAAACCGTCCCACTCAGATCTGTCCCATATGAACACAGGCAGTAAGGGCTGAAGACAAAGAGGCTGTACATGTCACAAGTACACATGTAATGTAGGCTTTATAGAAAATAATAATAATGCATTGGAAGTGATGATTAAATGGTTAATTTTAAAATAAATGGCTAAAAAAGACAATAAAATATGACTTGGTGATAATAATACTTGATTAGAAACATAACAATACTAATGTATAATAACCAAGGAGACACTATGAAAGTACACCATCTGTGTGTGTTTTGTGTTAGATATTTGTTGTTACAAGTGAAATGACAACTCAATATATGTTACTGTATTGTACATACACTCTCCCCTTTATGCTGTTGAGACATGAGCTGTGTCAGTCAGGCCTCGTCTGGACATGTAGATGGAGGTAAAGCTGGTCAGTAACCTCAGCTTCTACTGAGGATTTCAGAGAGTGACTGGATTCACACCCTGAACCACAGCAGGGTTTCTCCAGACGGTGTAGGCTGTGTGTGCTTGTCATGTACAACCTTCATTTTGATAGATGAAAGCCTGTTTGTGACGTCTTTACGGCTTTAATTTGAATTGAATTCTTTACTCACTTCAGAGTAAATACTGATTCCTATCATCACTATTCAGCCTCTTTGGATTTAGGAATAATATATGTATTTGTAAATCTGTATCACCCAGCTCTAGTGCAAAGTGATGCTTGTGTGGAATCCTGGGTTTTGTGTTTAATGGGATTCCAGTGATTTTGTACCTAGTTCTATTGAAGCATGACACTGTATGTAACAGACATATGTTTGTGTTTGCAGTCACATGCTGCCAGATCGACTCTCCAAAGGGGAGGAGGTAAGTGTGTCTCCACCGTTTGGATACATGAGCATCTCTGTACAGTAGATTTCGAAGTGGATTATATATTGGGTTTGGAGGGGGAGTCTTTTGTCCTTTAAAGACATAAAGAGAACTGTGTCAGCTGACTTCTGAGTCATGTGATTTGCTGCACTGTCGTCCAAAATTAAATAATGAATCATTGTTTGATTGTTGTGTCTCCTCCTGATTGAAATGTTTTTTTTTCCTCCTTTAGATTTTCTTTTTTTGCTTCAATTTTTTGAAGCACATTGTCTCAGAGAAGTTCTCTGCTGTTAGGAAACAGAGGTGTGTTCTTCATTCATTATTTCCAATATTCTATGTGTCCTTCTTTTACATTTTTTGTTCTTTCTGGTTGTTTTGCTGCTTTTGATTTGACACAGATACAGTTTAGGCAGATGGTGATCAGATAACGTGCTGATACAGTAATAGTCATAAGACACTGTTTGATCTTTTCATCTGTGATGTTATTTCATCATGTCTCTTTTTTTATTTCAGAAGGAAGAACTCCCACTTCAAAGACAGTGATTTCACTGTGGAAGACCTCTGCCAGTTAAGTAAGTCAGTGTGTGACATATCTGGAGGTCCAACCCTTCAATCTGTGGTTCCAACTCTAACTGTTGGAAAACTTTGACATTTTTAGTTTGTAAAATGAGCGTCACATGTTGTTTCCTAAAGAAGAAACTTGGCAACCAGTGAAACAATGAGGCTCTGTCTTTGGAAAACAGGAGAGCTCCATGTTACAGATGAATAAGATGAATCTGGTTACATCAGCACATACAGTAGAGTAAGAATAATATTAATAATAAATACAGAGAAAACATATGAAATAGAGAATATTTGTTCAGCAGATGTCTCCAGGTTTGCCTCATACATACAGTTCAATAAAGTTTGCATCACAGGTCACATCTGATTTTTTTGTAGATGTGTTAATTTCTACAAGTGCCTTTTTTTAAGTAGTTATTTTATTTCATTTATTTTTCTGGTTTTTTTTCCCCACGCATGTAGCGTGCTGTTAAAATGAATGTTATTCTTTTTCTTGGAGAAAAGAGCTGAAGGTAAACTGTAGAGTTTTTAATGTACAATTTGGAAAGGACTTGGTAAAAGTAATTTTACAGAAATACATTCAATTCATTTATTTTTATGATATTAAAGAAATAATATGTCCCAGGTAGTTGCATCTGGTAGTATTTCTGTGACAGACACATAATACTTACATAATATTGAGTATCTTCTTGTTTCCTGTTTTTTCTATATTTTTTAATGCATCAGTGACAAACTTTTGAAGGAATGTGTGAAACGTATCATTGCAGCAGGATCTTCTGCCATATACTTCTGGTCTGATGCAAACGGGAAGCACATTGTCTCAGAGAAGCCTCTGAGTGCTGGAGCTGAGACAAAGGAGTGAAACTCTGGGTGATAACACAGAGCTTTCATCTTTGTGAAAAATTTCACAGCATGAATCCAAAACATATTGCGTCAGGACCTGCGTGTCTGCAGGCTTGTAGCCCTCAGTAGAGCCTGACAGGCTTTGGATCAGATACGATGTTGCAGTGAAACACAACTATTCTATTCAATGTTTAATCTCTCATCGCAGGAGTAGTTCTTTATGACGCTCCTGAACTAATGGCCCTGCTGCATTGGCTTCCAGATTCGAGGGATCGTGGCAGCGTGACGAGTCTGAGCAGCGAGTTCTCCCTCATCACTGAGGAGGTGGGCGGAGCCTCGAGCCTCACCAACGACACTGTAGACCTGTTCTCCAGCCAACCCCAGGCCTCCAGCTGGTCAGTATTTCATTTACAAACACACATATGAAAATAAAAATTATAGCTGGACTTCAGTGTGCAGTCAATGTTCTGCCAAAACAAACAAAACACGTCCTATAAACTAAAACATTTTATTTTGTAAAGCATCATATAGATATACATTTGTTTTACAACTTAAAAAGCAATCGGTCGGCTTTATAAAATTACTAAATATGGCAGATATTACAAAAGAAGTGAAAATGCATTATATTTACCCATGTTACCCACATAACTGCTGCTCGTGCTGGGTTTACAAGGCGTAGGTGTCAATAAGTCTTATTGTCCAGAGAAGCGTCTTTTCTGAGGCAGAATGACTTGGAACAGCTTATTGAATCCTGACAGCCTCCTGCACACGGGCCCGAATAGTAATCACACTGAGATGTTAATTAAAGTGTGTGGGTCCACCGCACCGGGGCGTAGAGTGGGAACATTTCCCACAGTGGTTGTCACTTTACCAGATCGGATTGGAACAAAAATTGGAGGGTTTGTATTGTTTCAATTTTTTTTCAGTCGTATCTGCGTTATATTTGATGATGTTCAGACAGAATTTGACAGACTGGGATCAATGTATTAGTAGAAACATATTGTCAAATTTGTAGATTTTCTACTTTTTCTGTGGTATTTTAAGGTGGTTCAAGATGAATAAAGTCATTCATCGTCATAAAGTGGACACTGATAAATGACACGTTGGGCCATCATTTATTGGGTTATACGCAGCCCTATAATCATTCATTTTCTGAGCCACTTCATCCTTAAGAGCAGGGCTGTCAAGCTTATTTTAGTTCAGGGGCCACATGCAGTCCAATGTGATCTCAAGTGGACCAGTACAATAACAGGCATAATAACCTACAAGTAATAATCCAAATGTTTGTTTGTTTTAGTGTGAAAAAACTAAAATTACATTATGAAGACCATGTACAAGCTGAAATTTATTAAGAAAAATAAGTGCAATTTCAACAATATTACACCTCAGTTTATTATTAACACAACTTCCAGTTGATCACAGCGGATCTACAAATGAACAGAACATTTATCAACAGGCGTTATATTGGTAAAATCACACTTATTTTTCTTAAGATGTTTCAGGTTGTTCATATTTGTGCAGCTTGTTCGCATTTTATTGTGAAAGGATAGTTTGTAAATGTAAATATTTTTATAATGTGATTTGACTTTTTTCACATCAAACCAGAAACAGAATTTGGGTTCATGATTCAGCCTCTGTCAGTTAGTGAGACGGTGTTTATCTGTGGAGCGCCGGCTCTGCTGAACCAGTTTCTGCCTCTTTGTGTGAATTATGACGGCGAATTGAACCGCGGAGCCCCTGTAGGGTCACAACAACCTGTCTAAACTCCACACACACTTAACTGACGGTGGAATGGCCGAGTTTAAAATAGCGACATACTCCTTTAACTAAAAGCCCTGCTGATGTTGCTGTTTTTTTTTTTTTTGCTTCATGTCCTCAGGAGAAAAGGCACCACCTCCTCTCCTCAGATGGTGGTGTGGAATAAACAGAACCCTCTTGAAGAGTGTGTGTCCCATCAGCTGAACGAGGCCAGGTCTTCCAGCTCCTCATCATCCAACCAATCAGAGCACGCTGTCACACGCACTGGCAGTAGCCCATTGGCTGTTCCCGGGAGAAGGTGAGCGTTTCTACAACTTCATCAGCAAGTCCAACTTTGCGTGACAGGTTTTTTTTTTTTTTTTTCTCCTTAACACCCACTTAAGTAGAGTTGTGTAAATTTTGGATGATCACCAGAGGCACAGTGCTGCAGCTCTGGAGCGTCTTCATTTTATGCACAAACAGCTCGACTGTCTGAGCCTGAAGACGAAAAACAGCTCATACATGGATAATGAGGCCGGCTTTTCTTTGGCTACACACATAAGAGTGGAACGATAAAGCTGATTAATGATCCCAGCATTTCCAAAAAATTAGACCCCCACAGGTTTTCAGCAACAACAGGACGGTTCCCTCATTATCTGTGGTCTCTGTGAAGCCATGCATTGGGCGGGTTCGTCCCTTCACTGTGGCTGCATATTCGTACTAGTTCCCTGCAGTGTCGATGAAATATGCAACTGTCATGATGGAATTGTCAGGAAAAACATCATAAAGGTCCAGCCTCTGTCTGTCCTGGTACGGTCGGTTAAAGCCTGGTACCAACACAGTATTGGTCAGATACATGTAAACACACACTAGTTTAGTTTTTATTCTGTTTTGTGCTGAAGGACAATTTCCACAAGGGAACACAACAGAGGACATTTCCTCTTATTTCCACAATAAAAGAGATGTGACTAATCCACACATCCTGTCTGAAGTGACCTTGACAGATGTAATAACAGAGCAGCTGTCGGCTGTAGGGATGGAAACTGTATCCAGTTCATTCAGTCAATCAAAAGTGTGCTTTCAGACAATCACGAAAAATTCCTAAATCACAAAATGGGACTTTTCTTCTTCTTCTTAGAGAAGGCAAAGGTGTTTACCTCATGTAATGACTTTCTGTTGACTGCTTTTTGACATTTGAGAACTGTTTTTCTATTTATTTTGTAATATCTCTCATTGTTTTTGTTCAAAATACCGTAGTGTCATAAACCAAGTGCTTTTACTCGACAGATGTAGGAACAGTAACTGAGAAGACTCCTCTGACCATACAGGACTAATAGTTTTAGTTAAAAAAACACTATGTTTGAATCATGTTTTGCCCTCAGTTCATATAGCCAGAAAACTATCCATTAATTTCATAAATCATCCATAATATTAGGAAAAATTCAAGTCTTTTTGTGTTTCATTCTTCTCTTCGTGTCTCTTCGTGTCTCTTCATGTCTCTCAGGTTAGCGGTGGACTACGCACGCTCCGGCTCCTCCGTCTCCACAGATTACGGCAGTTGGCAGATAGTTTCGGGTTGCGGCAGCATCCACGACCACACCCACTTCCCTCCGCCTGTGGCCTCAGCCTCCTCCACCTCATCTGCTGTCGCTGCTGCCTACGACTCCCCACTGCCCTTCAGTTTTCAGGATGAAGGTCCCAGTGGGCGCATGTAAGTGACTCCACCCCCCCACCCACCCACCTACCCCCACACC
>JAPQRQ010000022.1:35516160-35529417 GCA_037367365.1 Apogon talboti
ACCCCCACACCCACCTACCCCCACACCAGACTCCCTCCTGTCTGTCTTTGTGTCGCCGTTGAATTCTATCATGAGATGAGACGTGTTCCAAAGAGTGATACTGATCCTGTTTTTGTGATCTCACATGTATATTTTAGACTCAAAAGGTGAAAATTCCCCTTAACTTGGATATAAAAACCCACATACCAGAGTTCTCACATGTATACATCTTCTCCCTGTTACCTGCGATGGAACAGAAATACAAGAAAATACAAACACTACATCAATGTAGGTTTAACAAGTATTAAACTGCTTACCTCTGATACCATTATTTATCGTCTACACTTGTGCAGGGTGAGGTAAATATTTTCAGACCTGTATAGTAGGACACCAAACACTCTACTGAACCGATATACTGAGTTTTACCACTAGGTGTCCCACTTCCACTCAGCAGACATAGTGAAGTGGAAGAAGCCACTCTTACAACCTGGGCATTAGGGGTTAAATAGGCCTGTGGGTGGCACGGACACACTTTGAAGCCTGGTTTGACACCTACCACCAGTCTTTGTTTATTTTTTTGCTGTTTTGCTAGTGTTTTTTTGACAGTGTATCCGTATGTAACTGAGCTATTGTGACCAAGTAATTTCCCCTGTCGATCAGTAAAGTTAGTCTAAGTCTGAGTGACGCAGAGTTATCCTCTGCACTAGTACAGCTCTGACAGGTCTGGTGATGCAGGCCAACATGGCATCATCAGGTCTGACACGACTCCTTCCCTCATTTGTAATTTTTTGTTGCTTCACCTGTTCCATCAACATAAAATCTGACTTGTTGCAGAATTGAAGCTGCAGTTTTAGCCAGTTGGGCTTTAAGACTAAGCCCTGTTGTTGTCTATTGTTGTCTCCAAAACCACATGAGCTTTCCTGTAAACAGACAGAGTTTAGAGACGACACGCCAAAGGGCCCATCCGGCCTGTGGGATGGATTTATGAAATGCTAAAATTACACTTTAAGACATTAACAGTTAAGGATGTCAAAATCATTTTAGTTCAGGGGCCACATACACCCTTGTTTAATCTCAAGTGGGCGGGGTCAGTAAAATACTATCATAATAACATGTACATAATGACAACTCCAAACTTCCCTCCTTGTTTTAGTAAAATTAATTGAAAATGTTTACATTTACAAACTATCCTTTCACAATGAAATGTGAATAACCAGAACAAATCTGAAAAACCTGAAATGTCTGAAGAGAAGTAAGCGCGATTTTAATAATATTATCCCTGTTAGTAAAGGCTTTGTGTCTCTGTAGATCCACTGTGTAAGTTGTAATGCACATGTGTAAATCATAAGATGAGGCAGAATATTGTTAAAATTGTACTTATTTTTGTTATGAAATTTCAGGTTGTTCATGTTAAATTTTTTAAGTGATAGTTTGTAAATGTTTTCCTTAATGTAATTTTAATTTTTTCACTCTAAACCATAGAGGAATTGGAGTTGACATTATTTATAGGTTATGCTGGTATTATTTTACTGCCCTGACCCTCTTCAGATTATATTGGGCTGAATGTGGCCCCAGAACTGAACGGACCTCAACAGCTCTGGTGTCGCTCGTCCTTCTGATGTCATCTTTACGTTGTCGGCGCCCACTGGACAGTAAACCGCTTGCAGCTTGTAAGACACTTTGCATCTGTGTCGGGCTATATGACACTCTCACACTGTATGTGTGTATCTCCAAAAAATACAGGGATGAAATAATAATTATAGTTCAATGAGTCATGAAACACACAAGTGACAGAGGCTTCAGTGCCGTGGTTTGGTTGCCAGCGGAGACGCCGTCCTTCCTGGGAAGCTGCCGTTTGTGTCCCACACAGAAAACCGACTGATGGAGAATCCTGGGAGATGTATTTTCCACCGGGTTCTCCCTCTGACTCATCTGCCGACTCTGCGCTGTCAAAGGGGGACACGTTTTAATTTCTGCTTGATCTGACTGCCAAATTGAGCATGTTGGCTTAATTTCCAGGCGAGTGGAGTCTGGTGTAGCCGTCTTTGTGTGGTGGAGGCTGTGAGGGAGCGCACAGATTGTTGTGAGTGTGTGTGTGATGGTTAATTCAGGAGGACGCTGTAGCCCATGTGGGGCTGATCCAAACTCAAAGAGCTTTGGTCTGCATCTGCCTGCGTCATTCTGTTCCTCTGTTGTGTTTTCTTGGCAGACTTCACCTTCTTACCCTCATGTCTTATTTTTGGCTTTTTTAAATCAAATATTTTTATTGATTTTATGACGTGACAGTAAAGATACAGTACATGTTCAAATAAAAATAAAATGTTTCAATTCAGAAGACAAACATCAAACTCCCAACAAACAACAAAAAAAAGAAAACCCAAGGCTCATTGATTGGCTGCCTCTGGAGCGTCACATGATCCAATCAATAATGAGCTGGGTGTTGGATTAGAGTGTGCAGAAGAAGTCTGAAGGTCTTTGAGTTGTGGAAGTAGGTGGTAAAGGGGCCCCATATCTGGTCAAAGTTCATATCAGAGATGGAAAGTGAATAATGGATTTTTTCCAGGTCAAGACAAGGCATGAGGTCCTCCAACCTCTGAGCCTGAGTGGGCGGGGCAGCACCGTTCCATGGGGTTAACCTGCACCTGTAGTCAGCAAAATGAAAATGATCTGACCCGGCACTGAGCTGGGGTCAGGGGGGTCATCGACCATCAACCCCCGATGTCTTATTTTTAAGCCTCTGCCTCAAAAGCATACATTTTTTGGGTTTATGTTCATCCTATTCTCATGAACAAAACATCTCAGAAACGACTTGAGGAAATTATTTACGTCTTGTCTAGGCCCCATTAGCTTTTTTCACAAGCTGAACGGTGTGTGTTTGTGTCAGTACTACGGTTTGTAGCTCGGGTGTTAGCATGAAGTATAGCATAAACAGCTGTTCATCTAGAGAAATACCGTCTCCATAGTGATTAATGTTTTTCTCTGGAGCTCATTAGAGGTGTTGGCGTTGCCTCTAATGAGCTCCAAGAATAGACGGAAAAAATTCTCAACTGTTTTTCTGTTACATTTTTTTGCTGTTTCATCAATACCAGAAAAGCATCTGTACTAATTAACCCACCACCACTGTCCTCTGATTCATGTTCTAAGGCGCTACAAATTATGTCCGGTTACAGAAAACATGAAAAGCCTGTAGTTAGATGGGACATACAGAGGCATCAGAGACTCCAGTATATGGATTAATACACAACATGTACATGTGAGTGTGTGGTAATGCAGGGGGTCCCAAACTGTTCCATACCAAGGCCCCCCAAACAGCATTAGCTTCTGGCCAGGGCCCCCCTTTGCAAACCCATCGACAATACTACAAAATATGTCAAGACACATGATCTTTTCTTTTCTTACCTTTATTCACTATAAAATAATTATTACATTGGTTTAGCATAAGAATATTATTAACTAACATGTTTCCACACTGTATGTTCACGCTAAAATGTTTTGTTTTGCATTTTTTTCTCATCTTTTCCGATATACTCTATATGGACAAAAGTATTCAGGCACGTTGAATTATTGAGGAAATATTGATGTTTCTATGTCCAATCTTCATCAACAGGACATCTTACAGCTGTAGACATGATGTGTCTCAATATTTATGTCCATATAGTTTAGAAACATCAGTATTTCCTTCAAGTTTAATGGTAGATTTGTCTTCCTCAGTGAGATGTGATGAAAGTAGATGGTTAGTTGGTAGAAAATTATTATTTACAGTCAGAGCAGGACAAATATTTTAGGAATGTAGAGGTAGAACATTTAAAATCACAGTCATGGATAAAAAAAAAAAAACAAAACAAAATTAGTGTTGATATAAATGAAGTCCAAACCATCTGTGAGTCATTTTGGAAACAAAGATACCAGTGTAAACCAAACTAACCAATGACATGATATTGATCCAATATAAAACTATATTATGATGTGTCATTATTGTTTTGGATCCCAGACCCCTGGTAGAAAAGAAACACCTGGATTCAACGTGTCCCATTACTTTTGTCCACATAGTGTAAGTCTGGACATAAACCTGTCTGGTTCATGGAGGCGCACAACAGGGAGGTGGTAATTGTAGTTCCTGTACTTCAAAAAGCAGGTTCCCTCCCTAATCCTCCTGACTTCCCTCCCTCTTGCTTCCTCCTCTCCAGGTGTCCCTTACCCTCCGAGCGCCAAGCCCGTCTCGAAGCCGTGCGGGAAGTCTTCCTGGCGGCCTACAGCTCCACCGTGGGCCTCAAGTCGACGGCCCCCAGCCCCTCCGGCGCCATCTCCGGGCTGCTGGAGCAGTTCGCCCGCGGGGTCGGCCTCCGAGGAACCAACGCCATCGTCTGAACCCCCCCTCCCCAATGTGACCGCACACGCCTCTTCTCCTGCTTCCATCCATCCGAGACGACCTAACCAGTCTGGACTACGAAAAAGTGCCAAACGTCTCTGTTCAGTCCAGGGACGAAGCGTTCAGTTCCTATTCTGTTTATGCTTTAATTACTTTTTTCACATCTTACCTGTTTGTTTTGTCCCTGGACTTTGAACCCTGTGAGTCCTCAGATTCAGAGGGACGCAGTTCCAGCCTGAGTATCAAAAAGGGATCGTGGGAAACGCCTGTGTTTTAGCTGCCGGCAGGTAAAGGGTAAAGCGGTGGCGTCTGGACCTGTCCGATTAGAATCAGCTCTTTTCTTTCTTTTTAATCCCTTATAGAGTCTCTTGCCGTCCCACACAGGAAGTGATTTGTTTGTAGTTGATTTTTTTGCTGCTATTCCTTACTCATCCAAGCAAAACAGTGAAATTAAGATTAGATTGATGTTGAAACACTTAATTGTTTTTGCACAAATGGATTCAGGCTTTGTCTTCTAGTGATTTGGGAATACTTAACCAGCCTCTTATATGTGAGCTGGAGAATGAAAGGAAACTTTGTTTTATTTTTTATTTTTTTCCAAGTCTACCATAACGCAATATTCTAATACCGTTAATACGACGATAAATGACAGTTGCCGTTTGGTGATTCTTCCTGGAGAGACTACGCTGTAACTCATGACTCCACATTGTGCGTTCGGAGTAAAAATGCTCCCGATAATGAGCTGAAACTGACATGAGGCTTCAGGGTCTGTGTTTGTTTTGGACACTGGATTTTAGTTTCAGAAAGTGGAATTAAAATTAGGAGAAAGGTTGTTTGATTTTCATTTTAATAACCTAATTTTTATTCAGAGCGTTGATCTTTTTTTGTTGATAAGGGACGAACAAACTAGAAAAAATTATGATTTGACTTTCTATGTGATAGAACAAAAACGGAAAGAAAATGCCTGTTTTTGTTCATATACAGAAACCAAATGTGATCATTTATGAGGAAACAGGACGAAGCTGTGGTTTAAAACAATGGTGAATGAATGACTGTTTTATTTTGGACATAAAAACACAATGTAACCACCAACAAAAAGAAATGATCAACATAAGATAAACATAAGAACATGATTAGTTATGTTGGTTTGACTTCAAGAATAAAGTAAAGTCTAAGAAAACCCATTCTTAAAGACCAGGTCCAGGTCCAGGTCCACAGGTGGATCACAGAAGGTTTTACTGGTGTCACTATATTAACTATTTTTAAAGGGCTTTAAACAGTTTTCAACAATAGTCAGTGAACTGAACCTTTGTATTGTTTTAATAATTCTAATTCCACTTAACATTGAAACTTATAACTCGTGAAAGGTAAAAAAAAAAAAAACATACACGTAACAAAATATAAAGTAGGAAGCATTTAAAGACCTGCGTAATACAGAATTAATGGGTCAGTTGTTGGTAACCAATGTTTTATTATGATTATTATTTTAATAAGTGAAATTTACAAATGATTGAAGTGAAAATCTGCATGGTCCTTTCATTTAAAGTCTGGGGCTGTTGTAGTTTTAAAGTGAAAGACTGAATAGTCCTGTAAATATGAAACTTCCCATCCATTCAGTTTATTATGGGAATAATTCATGTGAAAGTTTACACACCACAATCGCAGCTACGTGTACATGACCACAGTTTTAATCAGTCTTTTTATTTTTTGTTGTACAAGAGAAAAGTGAAACTCAAACGGGAACAGTTTTTAGAAATGGTCCCCTTTCAACCAGGAGGAGGCCATTTTTTCTACTTTAAAAACAAGTATGTTTTTGATACTTGCTTTGAAAAGAAATTCCAGTGACCAGAACTTAGACACATCCAACATCCTGGCATTCCATGGATAAAATCCTGCACCCGTGTTTGGGACAGATGAGGAAAAGGGTCAGATATCGGACCTTTCCCCCTTAAATTGATAGGTTGGTTCATTGAACTCTCCCCGGTTCCCTTCTGACCTGAACAGCAGATAATACTTGTGGAAATCCATTTGAGATTGGCTCCATTCTGAGGAATGCACAGATGCGACAGAAAAATGCATCGTAGAGGCGAAAAAATGAGTGGGGTTCATCCCATGCCTTGCCTGTTTTTGGCCAAACAATGCAAAAAGAACCTGTGGTCGATTCAAGGAAGTTACAGAAATGTTCAGCAGCACAGGATCGACCAGGTCACGGCCCAGTATTTAACATGTTTACAGATGTCACTGCATTAAACATGGCGTCATTGAACAGCCTCTTGGTAGTAACTGCTGTTTCTGAAGTTCCACACAGATCATAGCGTCTTCTGGATCTTGCTCTTCGTCTGTTAAAGCGTAGTTTCTCCTGAGGCGTCGCCTCACAGCCTGTAGGTAGGATTAGTGACCAAATGTCATTCAACATGCGTAGTGTACAAGTCTAAAACAAATGTGAACATATTAACCTCACTATTATGTCATATATTCTTTAAAAAAAACTCTAGTTTTGATCATCCAGTGTCCGAGGGGGCTCCTCCCTGGAACGCCTCCTAAATAAACCAGGAGACAAACCATCCAGACTGATGTTCTCAGTCATCTTCAGTCCAGACCAGGCGGCGTCATCTTTAGTAGCGCTAACGTGGTGATGCATTGTGGGTAGCTCCTTTAGTGACTGGAAGGCCTTTAAACCAGGGATGTCAAAGTCATACAACCCAACGAGATCTGAAGTGGACCAGTACAATAATAACATAACCTATAAATGAACATTTTATACAAATTTTCCACTTTGGTTTAGTGTGAAAAAAGTAAAATAACATGAGAATGTGAATAACCTGAACAACCATGTACAACCTGAAATGTCTTTAGAAAAATCTGTGGAATTTCAACAATATTCAGTTGATCATTTCCACATGTGCATTCTAACGTACAGATCACAGTGGATCAACAAATACACACATTTAATAACAGGCAGAGTATTGGTCCAATTGTATGTAAGTATTCTAAGTATTGTATTCTTAAAACATTTCAGGTTCATATTTGTTCAAATTATTCACATTTTATTGTGAAAGGACAGTTTGTAAATGTGAATATTTTCATTTTGTAATTGGGCTTTTTTCATATTAAACCAAGGAGAACATTTGGAAATGTTCTTACTTCTAGGTTATTATGCTTTTTCACTGGAGATCACATTGGTTTGTTTGTGGACACGTTTGAAGTTTAATATCGTAAATGTAATTTTTTTCACTTTGCAAATTCCTCCCAGGGGCCGGATTGTAGCCTTCTGCGGGCCGCTTTTGGCCCACGGGCCGTATGTTTGACACCCCTGCTTTAAAGACGGTCTGTCTGGTGGGACTGGACCGTGACCGAAGTCCGCTTGAACCCTGCCGGTGCTGACGTTTCCACCGGCTGTGGGCGCCAACATGGACGCCTCTCTGCCGCAGTAACACCTTTAGTTTGTCCAGAGGTGTTCCTTTGAACCAGTCCGTGTTGTTCCACCGCTGCTTCACCTCAGGACCTTCTGTTGTGCCTTCTGTATCTGTGAGCGGTGGACCAGGGTCTTCAGGCCCGGTCCTGGTTCAGGTGTTTCCTTGTGTTCCGTCATGGTCTTAAGGGTTTGCAGCTGACTGTTAATAGGTTTGGACCGGATAGCATGAACAACGTTAGCTTTACAATAATGTGTTCATAATGTTTGGGTTAACCGCCTCTTTTTCCATTATCACACTTTATCGCAGGTTTAAATCTGTGTCGTTACTAATTACTGTTGAGTCGAATGGACTCGAAGGCGTTATGAGGTGGGAATATTACACCCATGAGTGACACGCAAACATTTCACATCTGCCTTTGAAAACCTGTCAAGATAAGTTTCACAAAATATGTTTTTTGTTTGTTTTTCTAGAGAGTGAGTTGAGGAGACTGATAATACTCATGTCTGTGTTGGAGACTGAGAGTGATTAGCCTAGCTTAGCAAGAAGCTAGATTTGGCTTAAACTTTAAATTCTATCATGATATGTGTTCCATTCAATAATTTATACTTTGCATTTATTGGATAAAGTGTAAAAAGTAAATATTGTTAGAATGGAACTAAAGTGGAATTAAGGCCAGCTGCTTCTAGTGTTTTATGCTAAGCTAAGCTAATGTCTTTGTAATGCTAACTCCGTTGTTAAACACTGAATTTCATGGATTACACTTGAGTTTCCCCCCATGGTGTTCTTCAGAAGTGAATTCCTGCTGGATTGACTGTAAACATGAAAATCTAATTTAAAGGTATTTAATACGTCCGATTCTTTACCGACAATGTACCAATGTTTAATGTACAGGCGCGTTAGCCAACGTAACCTTGACTCCAGCATCGCTCTGGTTCCCTCCACCATGAACCCATCAGTTGGCTGTTAGATGAGCACTGGAAATGAGCCCTGTGGCAAAGCGTTTTTGAAGCATAAATGTAGTGGAAAAGGTCAAACGCTAACGTCAGACTACACACAGGCTAAACCAGGTTAGCATGACTTTATGTCATCACCGCGAAACCTCCACGTTCATGATTATATGCGTTTTTAAATCTTCTACAAAAGCCTATTGTTTTTGAGAGAATCTCGAGTTGAAGGTGTTTTTGAGTTTAACAACATTTACCAGCTCAATGTTTTTAAGTCACATAAGAGTTTCAAAATTCACTCAAGGGGTTTTGGATTTTTTTATTTAACTCGATTTCAGACATTTGACTATAAAAACCTTCCCATTGACGTGAGGGAACCCGGATGTTCAGGATGCTAATGCTAACTCTGCCAATGCTAACTGTTATTTCTGTCTGAGCAGGACTTCCACACTAAACAGATTTAACTCTATACTAGTACTGTTTCCTGTCTCCTAATGCAGACCGATACGAGTACAATCAACCTTTTCCTCTCACTATCAGAAAGAAATCTACTCTTGAACCGTTTTTCCTTAATTAGCACCGTGTCATTGATTGTGTACCAGTTATTCAGCCGTTTGTTGTGGTTTCACCACAGGACAGATTCACTACAGATGGTTTTATTTCTAAACATGAATCATCAGGTCACTTGTATCATTTCATGTAAAGGTGTGAGTAGATGCTGTCCCAGTGGGTTAATTTTGTTCTTCTACCTGAATATGAGGAGAACCGAATGGTGTGTTTGACCTGAGTCAGGCATCGGGTCATTGAAGGCTTCCCCCGTTTGTTTATTCATATCAGAGCTGATGATGACATTATGCAAACCAACCCTTTGAAACCTGTCATTAGAATATGTGTTTTCTGTTTCAACCTCCACGTCAGCCTCGGTTGGAATGGGACGTCTGTTTTTACAGAAATGAATCTTTTCTCAAATTGCTGCTTTGCACTCGTTCTCTGTGTAAAGAATTTTCTTCTTTGTACAGCTGATGCATTTTTAAGCGATTTGACTTTTTTTTTGTTATAAATTGCTTTTAATTGTCGGCAGGTGTCAGGCTACGTCGAAACGTGAACGGAGGAAACGGTGGCAATTGTGAATAAAGACAAAAAGAACATTATTGTGACGTGGTTTTCTTTTTTTAATGAGTATTCTTTAAAACGGACCTCAGTAGATCAATACTTTTATTTATTTATTCACTATCAACCACTGTTTAGATGAAACTATTAATTATAAATGTGGCAAAAGGATAGTCCAAAAGTGGAAATATCAATATTCACTATGAATACGGATTTATCTGAAGTAAAAGTAAAGAAGAATTCACATCATGTCATGTGAAGACCATTAAAATAAAATAACAATATACTGATAATAAATGTCATGCTTTTCTGAGATCCAGGTAAAAGGGTTTCAAAGGGAAAAAAGTCCCCCCCCCAGTCTGGATCACATGAACTTCTGTCCAGTACTTTTCCATTCAGTAAATTAGTCTGAAGTGTATAATCCAGCTGTGTGTGTTAATGTAGATGCTGTTTCATTTCCATCACATGCTTTAATCCAGTGTTTCTGAGCGGGTCTGGCCTTAGGATCCACTGTCATGGAACTCAAACCAAACATATACTACAAACACATGTTCAATGTCAGTGTGAACTTTTATTAAACAAAATGTGATGTTACAATTGATTTGCACAAATAATCGGTAATACTTCCAAAACCAGATGCTTTTAACACACGTTGATAAGTGAAAACAATGTGTATGTTGGTTGTGACGTTGTATTTAGTTCTGATGTGACCCAGTTTCCTTTTTAGTGTCGGTGTCTGTGAATCCACTGAAGGTCAACAGTTCCTGTGTCTGTCATCCTCATCCTGTAACTATGGAGCTGGTTTTGGTATAAATATTGATTTAAATTAGTTGTAATATTTAAGTGTGGTAGCTCAAAATGAAAAACAACTCCAATAATCTGAACAAGATTAAGACTCAATAAGTAAATAAATCTAAAACAGGATCTTTCAAGATCAACCTTCCAAATTCAAGTCAGTTTTTCTCAGTCATATGTTCCTCTTTTGCAGTGTAGCCGGTCCACAGGTTGCGTCCTCAGCCTCCAGCTGAAGTTGTGGAGGTCTCTGCCTCCACCTGGCGATGGATGGAGAGAAATGAGGAGCGGAGAGGAGCTGGCGGATCGGCGTCTAGCTCTCCGGTGCGCGCGTCTCTCTCTCTTCCTCTCTCTCTCTCTCCCTCTCTCGCCATGAATGAAGGGCTCATCCTCAGGTATGAATCCTAACCCTCAGCTGCGCTCCAGCCTCCGTCAGCAGCATCAGCACCAACTCCAGCCGGATCCGACGCGTCCACTCCGCGGGTTTCATCCTCAGGTGGATGGAACGCACAGCCCACGGCCACAGGGGACACCGCACCGGTCTGCGCATTTTGACTGCGAACTTCACACATTGAGAAGAAGTGATTGAAGAAGAAGAAAAACAAAAGCCCAGCCATGGCGACAATAGGGGAATTCGATCCACTCAACTCTACTGTACCTGCCACGAAGATTGAAGTCACCGTCTCATGCAGGTACAAAAGAAAAAAAACGGATCCACGCACTTGTTCCACATTCACATTTTACGCTCACGTTTATGCGCATTTTCCATAAAGTCTGTTCTGTCGCTGCTAATCTCCCTCTGCGTTCACATTTGGAGACTTTCTGGGTTGTTCTTGGTTGGATTTTACGCGTCTTTACGCCCATAGACCAACTCTTTTTTTTATTCTAAAACGGTATTTGCATGTGCCGTGGGTGTAAAAGTGCGTGGGGCAGCAGTATCTCTCCAGCAGGATTTATTCTGAGTGCTTTGGAGAGGCTCCGGAGAGAGAACTCTGAATGCGTAAATGTTCCAACTGATAACAGAGAAAAGAGCGGCTCTGATTATTTTTAATGAGGCCTAAATTATTTTAATGGACCAAATAAATATAGTATCACACCTAATTTTATTTGCACAGTCTATTCTTAGTCTCCTTGGTGCTGGGACTGGACTGTTACTGAGAAGAGCAACAGGAAAACAGGATGTTTTCAGAGAATATTCAGAGATTCTTTTTTTTTTATTTTGGAACGTTAGCATAGTAATATATTTATTCATATGCTCCAAACATTACTAACTGACTTCATATTTTTTCAACAGAATATCCAGAGCTTACATCAGGGTAAATCTTCATATTTTATAAAAAAAATTAAAGCTAAAATTTCAATTTATATTTGAAAAAAACCCCATTAAAACTCACAGATGATGATGAGAAACTAAATATTACTTATAGAGAAGCAGCAAAAAAAATCAGGATGTTTGGAGCTGGTGGTAGGTTCAAGGGGTTTGATCTTTACTTCTTACAGGATGAAGTCAAAACACTAATTAACTGTTAATGAATGAAAACATGAAGGAAACAACATCCACACTATGTTAATCTATTGCAATGGAAAGACCTGCATAATCAATATTAATGACTAATATTTTCAGTGTGTTCTGCAGAATGTTAGTGTTTGAGGCTTTTTGAGGATCTGTGGTGAGGCCCGTGGCCAATCAGTGTCAGCTTTTTGTGAAACTGTGTAATGTATGAAGAGCAGAGGAGCCACTGGTGACAATAAACTATTAAAAGGAAGTTAATGGAGAAGTAATGTGTGTTAAAGGTTCAATATGTAAGATTTAGGAGGATCTACTGGAGTAAATCAGCTGGACATAAGGTTCACTGTTACTGTTGGTGTGACTTTGGAAAAGGCTGATGGCATCTACATGTTGGACTATAATGATTCCATGAAAGGACTTTTGTTTTGGATGCATCGATCTATCGGCTAGGCATCAGTAGCAGCTCATATCGACAATTGGTATTGGTATCTGTTGTGTTTTTTTTAATAACCCGTGTTCATTCCAACATAATACGATAAAGGGTTGAAACTAGACTTAAAGTTTTTTAAAGTTGTCACTGTTTTTATATTTAGAATGAATTCTTTGTTTAAGGAAATAGACAGAAACGCTGGTATCGGCCATAATGTCATTTTAAAAATCAGTATCATATTGGCCAAGAAGTTTGCAATCGGCGCATCCATTTCCTGTTTTATGACGTGGTGCGTCCAGTGTTAAAGTACGTACTCATCATCTACTGACACTGGAAAAATGTACTATTTGGTTTCTACAGATACCCCAAAAAAAGGAAGAAAAACACTTCTTTATTATTAATTTATTTATCTTACTAGTTAAATTCTTCATTCACAAATGTAAGTTTTGTAACACAAAACCAAATTTTCTTTACTTTTTGAAGGATTTTGAACATTATTTAAAAATTATAGATAAATCTGGTAACAAAAAGGCTATTAAAACCATTAATATTTGTTCTGAGTTTGATATTATACTGTAGTTATAAAATTGTATAACTCTCCCCCCTGGCAATTTTGTTTTGATTTTTCTTGTTGTATACATTTTGTTTATACTGTTCTTTCCCAAATAACACTGTAACATAGTGGAACACGACGTATTCCCCCCCCC
>JAPQRQ010000022.1:35532432-35546146 GCA_037367365.1 Apogon talboti
GGAAACACCGTCATCTTCTACAACATTGATTCACCAGTAAAATCCATGGAGTTGGATCAATGACAGTGGATGGAGATATTGATATATTTGCTGGAAAAGTCACTTTTTCTTCAGTTTTCTCTATTTCTGATATAATAACCCTCAACTTTAATCTGAGCTTTAATGAACGTCTACATCATCAGTGAATTAAATATAGGAAAACATGATTTTCACTGAAAAATGCAAACTACAGAGGATAATATTAGAATAAATGATGATAAATCACCTAAGAAAAGTTAATATAGAGAAAACTTCATTTGGGAACTGACACAGAAGTAGCACTGGGTCTTTATGGGTTAATTGTGAATATGGTTAGGGTTAACCCTAACCCTAACCCTAACTCTGTGCCCTTTTTGAAATACATAATGTGTGCGCTATTTGCCTGATTATGCATCAAATTATGCGATCGCATAATCATGTTTTTCTGGAGGGACTGAATCACCTTTATGGGGTTAAAAAGTTTCAACTGCTGCATTTTAACAGCATCAACTACTAAATAAACACTTGACTTGACAATGAGTTTAGTGAGAATCCAGAACAGCAGCTCATTCTACATGTCATTTTATTTACTTGTCAAGTGTCTCTCTCTGAGCGTGTTTCCTTCACGCCGTTGTGTTGACGGTGTTTGTCTTCAGTGTTTTCCTCTCAGTGTTTGTTTCTATGTAGGTCAAACCAGCATGAAACTGGAAAAAAAGCCCCAGAAACACAGCAGCAGCATTTTTAGTTTTTCTCCTTCACTTCCTGTTGCTTTCTGCCATGAAACTAATAATCCACTTATCTACCAGCGGGAAGAGAAAGAATTACCCACAATGCCCCTCACGGCCAATTAAAAAGCTCTTCTCTCATCTTGTGTGAAATTTCTCGTCACATTTCATTGGAGAGTTAGCAAGAAACACAAACATGCATAATGAAGCGTCCTCCTTTTCATGAAAAAGGCCAATGGACATGTTTTATCCTTCATTATTGACTCCGGGGGGGCTGCCAGAGAAGGGCACTCGTCTTCCCTCCATTTTAATCTACGACTCTCTTTTATTTCCAGATAAGACGTCTTTTTCTTCAACATGTCAAACCCTGCTCTGTTTAGTTCCACATAATTATAAAAACCTTTCACTTCGTATCTCTCCTGTTATCGGGGGCCTCCATGGATTTGGGGCCCCCGTGAAAATATTAATAAAAATCATCACTTTGTGTCCCACCACTTAAATGTCACAAACCCTTAAAACAGACCTCTGTGCAGGCACGGATCAATATTCTGCTTCCAGTCGATAACATACGCGTCCTGGTCTGTTCTGCTGCTCTCGTGATCTTGGGAAACGTCATCAGTTGTGGCTGGTCAAAGGTCACACAAACCAAGATCAGATGGAATTCGCGGATGTTGTTTTTGTCTCGTCCCTTAAACCGAGGATGCACTGGCTGGTGACTCATGAGGATGTGGCTGGAAAATATCCCAAGATGCATTTCGTGCTACTGTCAACTTGACACTCGATATTGAGAAACGCCACAAGACTAATGAGAAAGGTGCAGCCATCTTTAACATTTAAATGATATTTTTTTCAATGATAACAGTTTTAGATTTTATTCCATTGATATACAAATAAAAGATAATTGTATTTTTTGGATGGATATTACTATGGATATTTACTAGGCACCTGGACTGAACCATGTCTGAAATGAGCAGGGGTGCAGACGCTGATGGACTTTATCCTTTTTTTGCCCCCAAACAAACTAATGCAAAGAACTAAAATGTTTATTGTGACTTATGAAGCAAACATTCTTTTATGGTGATAGGTTAATCATTTTTGTAAAAATAATTAACATAGACATTTATGTAAATATATATTTACTTAGTAATAGTTGTTTCTAGCTCATTCTCTTTGCAGGCCATTCTTAAATGACACTTTGTTGTGTTTGTTTTATTTTCTTAGTTAAATCAGTATATTTCTATTTTTTTATACATCTTAAATTCTTTTTCATTCAGGCAAAGTAAGATTTTCATTATACAGTTAAACCTGTTTCTTTACACATGACAATAAAAGCACTTCTAAAAATCCTTATTTAGTCTCTCCACACCTAAACTGTTCATTATATGATAAAGAGCTCTAAATTAGTAAATGTAAAATACACCAGTGAGTGGCACCGCAGTGGCTTCATCCATTTCTTTTATAGAGTTGAAGAACAGCCCAATCACCCCATGAGAACGTAATCATGTATCCAAGCTCATACTCCATTTGTAGGCCACCACTCTCAATTTACCAGATGATTTACATCCCAGTTATCACATACGGAGGCGGCGTCCTGGGAGTTCCTTTAGAGTGAGAATGTGAATGTGAGCGGCAGAAATGAGCCTTGTGTGAGGGTGGTTTGGTTTTCCCCGTTACGGGGACTCATAGGGGAACCCTTCACTGAGGGCCAGATAAGCACTGGGTAAGCTCCTTAAGAGTTTGTTCAATCCACCTCGGTTCTATTCTCAGCCTGGAGTCCTCAGGAATGTTTGCTCTCTCAGCAGCACAGAGGAGCAAACAGAACGGCAGTAAATGTGAGACAGACGGAGCATGTCCGACCGGATGATGGACAGAACCGAGAACGCACCACCGCCCTTTGCCCCTTTCCATCTGTGTTATTCTTGCTTCCATTAATGGGCTCCGTGATACGTGTACACCCACACAACAGAGCAGCTACCCCTCCAACAATTAAGAGCATGGTGGTATTTAACCCTTTCATGCATGACATCCACATGGACACATAGTTGAAGCTCACTTTCCAAAGGGTTATAAAGGCACATGGGGCCAGTCTCTACAGACCGAAGCAGTACAATCAAAAACATACCATCTTAGTTTTAGAGTTTGGACTGCTCTGTGATCTCGTAAAGTTAACCTCCTAAGACCCAGCAGCGGGTTTTCTGTCCACGTTTGTGGACAAGAGTTTTACAACTTTCTTAAAAAAAATATCCACTGCAAAGGACATTCATAATTCATGCCTGAAAGGGTTAAGTACTAATAGAAGTGCCTCCTCTGTTACCTTGTGTTCCTCCTTTTGTCCTCTGTCAGTCCCATTAGAGGGGCTGTGGATGGCATTGTTCTCTTTGACTGCTGCTTTTTCAGGTGAGTTGTGTACTTGTTTTAGGTAAAAACTGTGTTCTATATAGAAATGATGTATTAATATAGAGCACTTTACAACTGTACTTGAAAAAATATATGATAACTACGTGAGGTTGAGACTATTTCAGAGTGTGTGTACTGGTATCACAGTCATGACCACGACCAGAGTGTATGAAGGCAGAGACAAGACCAAGACTTTAAGGCAGGGGTGTGAAACATATGGCCCGCGGGCCAGAACCGGCCCACCACAGGTTCCAGTCTGGCCCACGGGGTGAGTTTGCGAAGTGAAAAAATATCACTGAAGACATTAACAGTCAAGGATGTCAAACTCAGTTCAGCTCAGGGGCCACATACAGACTGCAGTGAGTTGGACCAGTAAAATAACAACACAATAAACTAGAAATAATGACAATAGAGCGAGAGGGACCTGTAAGTGGGACATGAGGAGAAGGATGCAACTGAGCATGCTCCATGATGGCATCCAGACTTATTACTGCTACAAAAGCTGTTCAATTCCATTCCATTCCATTCCATTCAGTTCAATTCCATTCAGTTCAATTCAATTCCAAATACTTTATTTCGCCCCAGGGGACAATTTAAAAACACATATGAGCAGCATGATAACATGACACTTTTATACAACCAGAGAGATTTAGGAAAATAAAGTAAAAAGAATATAATATAATACAATAACAACTATGTGTTATAAATAATATGTAAATGTACGGGTAAAGTGGTTAAAGTGTAGACAGGATATGACAGAATGTAAACATGAGTCGAATTATGGGAAATGTAATATTTTCAGTTCTTTTTGCAGAAGTAGTGTTGAATAAATACATATAAATAACAGATAAGTGATAAATGAACTGAGCAGAGTTAATAGTTTCCAGCATATGTTCGTCCATGTTTGCTACATATAGTCACTCTCCCCTCCTCTACCCCCCCCACATCCGCCATCCTCTGCCATCTCTGGAGAACATGAATGCTTCTCATCAGAGAACACACTGAATGAGATGTTCATGCTGTCAGTCACCCTGTCGTCCCCATCAGTGGGTGACAGGTGTGTGTGTGGGGGGGTGGGGGCGCATCCTCAGCGGTCACCCACCTCCATCCCACAGCCTCATTCCCTCCCATATAATCAGACCTAACAGCCCCCCCCCCACTTTCCACCGAGCCCCACGGGCAGGGATGCTCTGCAGAGGCTCACAGGTCAGGGGTGGGCACTCACAGGTGATTGGTGGACACACAGCGCCATGCATATTTATACGTCCACACTCACACAGATGTCCTTTTCCCGTCCTTGTTCGTGTCAGTGGATGCGTGACAGAAAGTGAGAGGAAAAGACTCAGTGTCGCACAACAGATGCTTCTGACGTCCCTTCATCTGGCGCCGTTCTGCTGCTTACAGGGAAGATGCAACCCCAACTAAAAACAGTCCAGGGTTGTCCATGCTTTCAAAAACTCTGCCTATTTCCACTCAAATAATGACAGAAAAATAGAATCTACTTATGATATATAACCTTTGAAAAATCAGTGGTGTTTAGATGCAGATGAATGCACAAAATACAGAGAGAAAAGGTACATTTAAGCAGCGACATAAGCCTTGAAGTCAGGGGTGTCAAACATGCGGCCCGTGGGCCAAATCCGGCCCACCATACGGTCCAATCCGGTCCAATGGATGAATTGATGAAATACAAAAGTTATACTGAAGATATGAACAATAAAGGATGTTGAAATCATTTTAGTTCTGGGGTCACAACTGTTTTAGTGTCAAAAAGTAAAATGACATGAAAATATTTACATTAACAGACTATCCTTTCACAGAAAATATGAATAACCTGACATTTCTTAGGAACAGTCAGTGTAATTGGACCAATATTCTGTATTTGTAGATCCACTGTGATCTGTACATTAGAATGAACATGTGTAAATGATAAACTGAGGAAGAATATGGTTAAAATTACACTTATTTTTCTTTAGAAATGTCAGGTTGTTCTTATTAATTTTTTTTTTCCGGATAATTTGTAGATTAATATAATTTGAAGTTGTTTCACCCTAAAACATGAGTAAAGTTTGGAGTTGACTTTATTTCTATTTTATTACAGTATTATTTTACTGGTCCAGTCCACTTGGGATCATAGTGGGCAACATGAACGTAAATGAGTTTGACATGCAGGCTCTAAGTATTTGTTATGTAAGAATTACATCTGTCAAACTATTAAATAATATCTAATGAATTTCGTGCTTTGAGTTTAATTAATACAAATGCTTCACATCAGTATTTTTGATGGAAACATTTCAGAACATTTAATACAGGAGCAAAATCTGACTTTTAGAGGTGAATATTTAGATTTTATTTTTAATGCACCCTCTCTCTCCATATTGTGTCTAATATGTTACCTGTGGTCGAGTTCTGCTGTGCATAATCATTGTTTACTCTGTTATTTGTTCTAAATGTCGACGTCGATCCGGGCTCGCCGCTGACACTCATCATTAATGACACAGTAGTTTCTTGTTGCCCTTTTGAGATAAGTATATATTTTGTGTTATGTGTTTATTTTTGAATGTGGCAGAGTGGATTATTAAACCACACGTCACTTTTACTCAAAGTTTGGAGCCAACATTTCAATTCCAGTGGATGTTGATCAGACAGACGTTAGTGACCATAAAGGTCAGTATGTTAGATTAGACTCCTGTCCACCACCGCCCAAACTGACCCACAGTTCATCTGGTCAGTGACTCGTTACTTATGCCCTGTCCACACTAATGCACATATTTAGTCAAACTGATATTTTTCTCTGTGTTTGGACCTCTCATCCATACATAATGGAAAAAATGGAGATTTTTACAGACACTTTCCAAAGTAAATATATTTGTACCTGAAACATCAATTCCAGGTGTATAAATATAAGCCAGTGTATGACCTGCAGTAGATGGAGGTCAACACCGATACCTTTGGGAAATGGACCAGACCGGACCGACGTTACGGACAAGGCCACATCGTGTAAAGAACACACTTCAACAGAGACTGAAGTTTAAAACTGAACTTGTTGTGGTTCACCTTCATGACAGATGAACTGTTCCAGAATATAGAGCTGTACTAAAAATAAATATTATAGAGTCTGTTTACATCCACACCAATACTCCGATCATTAACCCATTTCTGGAGTCATCAGATTATTATTGGTCATGTAAACAGGGTAATCTGATATTTTTTATCCAATAACAGCAGTAATCTGATTTGGAGTAATCGGATTAACACACCTGGATTTCTCCCCAATCCTCCTGCATGTATACAGGTTAATCTGATTTATTTTGTTCTTTTATATCTGCGCATGTATAAAAACAATTAAAATCATAGAAAATGGAAGTTACACAGTCAAATATGAGTGGAAGACAATAACAGGAAGTTTGATTGTACCATCACTACGTAGGTACGTACTTCTGTGTCTCCTATGTCCAGAACTATCCCTGGTTTGAAGTCTAGTACTAACTATGGTCTGTCCAAGTGTTTGGACCAGTGTTATTTTTGAAGGCTCTTATAGACCATGAGACACTTTGTTTGATGAAGGTCATATGAACAGAATTACCCATCATAAGTGTGGACAGGGCATTCACTTGTAGTTTGACAAGGCTTCTTTAATTTTATTTTTAAGTCAAATAAAATTCCATTTCAGGGTTCTGAGTTGCTTTAGAGACTGAATACAATGAACTGATGAACCAGTGGAACGGGAATACGCCGAAACCTTGTGTATATGAAATATTATGAATAAAATCCACTGAGAACACAGTGGAAATAATGCTTTGATAAGTCCCCCCCTGAGGCGGCCGTACCGTTGGTATACAGACTCTGCTGCTCTGTTCAGGGTTAACATCAGCGTCGTCAGCTTTAAGGCTCCTTTATTAAAAACCGTACAGAACGGCTGATCTCCTACATCCTTCATTCGCTGCATATTCATCTTTCACAAAGTCCACAAATGTGACCGCTATTATTGTTAACACCGATGGCACGTCGCCATGGCAACGTGTCATTTGATGGCGAGGCTGGGGTCAGTGATGTGCAGAGCCTCCGGAGCCGTCACACTGGACACAGAATCCATCTGTGTGCGCTGAGTGGATGTGATGAGGACGGGCCTGTATGGGGCCGTCACTGCAGCCCTGATGAAAAGAACGCAGCTCCATGTTGTCCGTTTAGAATGAACTTTAGTGGTGGAAATGACACTGACATATGATGGAACTAAATAATTACCAGCTGTGGCATTTTGCCCCCTGACATGAACCCATATCTGTGCCCATATTCAGGATGTAGACTTTGTGTTGATTGCAACATTTGAACCATCTTCCATCTTTCTTGCACTGCGGTGGCCTTTCCCCTTGAACACCCCCGACTCCAGACTGATGCAACACAGCTGCATTTACAGGGTTTTTTTAGAAACTGCTTTAGCATTAACAGTTTTTTTTTAAGCAGTAACTCCGAGGCATTAACTGAACCTACCATCTCTTTAATACCACAGTTATTGAGAAACTGTCAATACTGATCTCAATGCACGTGATGTTTATGAAGTTTTATAGTCAGACACATAAACAAGGCAACAATTAGCACATTGTTTTTTTGTTTGTTAGTTTTTTTCCCCATAGCATAAATGTTTTTGATTCTTCTATTCTACTTTTGTTAACTAAGGAGCAAGCACCTAACTTCTTTCATGAATGTCATGTTGAAATTCCACATTTTGATACATATATGTGTTCCCTGTAGCAAAAGTTCAACAAAACTTTATTGCAAATAGCTCAAAATATAAAACACGAGTTGATATACTATCAGTATATAGGTACTGCAGTATGTGCATCATTGTGTGTCATATATTAAAGGCAGACCATATAGTTTTGTGGAAGATTTGTTTGTTTATGTAGGGATGTGTTTTTTCCCTGCTTTGGTACGGTGATTTATGGATAGTGAGGAGTAACAACGATGGTGCCTCGGCAATTAGAAAAACCATGGGAAATGAAAAATTAATCAAATTAAACCCCAGTGATGCTAACCACTGAATAAACCAGTGGTATACTAAATAGAACTCACTCCTATTGGCTCTATTATTTGTCTGTTACATGTGGAGCACTCTAGTTATGTCCAGCCTGCAGGACCGGGCAATATTCATGTTGATACATAAGAATATATCATTTATTAAAAAAAAGCAGACACCTGTTTTACATGTAGGAAAGAGCATAGCGTAACATAGCATAGCATAACAACATAACAACATAACGTAACATAACATAACATGACATGACATGCTAACATAGCGTAGCATAAGATAACAACATAATATCAGAATTTTGTTTTTCTTTTTACTGTATTTTCAAACATCTGAAAGTATCACAGAAATGAAAACATATTCCACTGGGTGATCTCTCCCTCTTACTCATTTCCTTTTTCAATGCTGCTCTGTAGTTAAATGAATGAATGAACTCTTGTTGACATATTTATATCATTCCATGTTTAATGCACACACATCTGTGATAACAGAGGCCTGAGGCACAGGAAAAGTCTGAAATGGGACAAGGAACAGGTGATTAGATTTTGGGGATGATCCTGGAATTTTTTATGGCATTTTGAGTTGAATAACCTCTCAGCTGGTATGTCTGTTTCTGCACATGACATTTGACACCATGGCAACGTGGCCCTATTGTTTATCTGTTGCTAGGTAACCCACTTCAGGGTTATTATATGTTACAGCAGCATGGTGGGGAACTGCGCTGCCTTGGCGAAGGTCTGCGCCCTCCCAGTGCTTTTCTAGTTATACATATATATTCTTCACATCTTTCATTGAACAGTTTGTGATCTTGTTATCAGACTCTGATGGATATTTTGTCTAAATGTTAACACTTCTGTTGTCTGTTCAATAGGAATTTACTGTGTAGAAATCCATTCATTTCCTGATGTCACTACTAATCAATGAAGCCACTGCCTGAGCTTTCAAAGGTTTTATTCATGTTAAAATATCGATCAGAGCAGATGTAGTGTTTCAATCACAGGCCTAATGCACTGGTTCTAATGCTTATACATAGGCTTTTTATGTAAAGATGAAACAAAGCCACCGTCTGTTCCAAGTCTTAGTCATATTGGATGTGAAGTGGGCTACACAACAGGGACGGTTACCAACTTTTGCAGCTTTTTGTAGAACATGAAAGTCAGAAAGGCCTGGGTTGTGTGAGCGCCTTCAGTGGACTGTGCAGACTGTCAGATCTCTCCTGATTGGTCATGCTTTAGTGGACGCAGCATCGCCTTTATATTCTGTCTAAACTCTCTTCTTGTTCTTTTTTGGTTCAAATGTTTTCTTAAAGCAGGAAGACTAATGCATTGTTTGTTCTGATTGACAGACAACCTGTGTGTCCAATTTTATTGTTTTTTTTTCACATATCAGATGGTCTGTTTATTTTGGTCAATGACAGAACTCTAGGGTTATTTCTCTGTAGAAGTTTCTATGAGCATTAGTTTCACAAGATTATTTTAAAATCAATACTTGTTGATTTCTTTCTATTGATCTCTTTAGTGAGTAGTTGTGTAATATATTGCATAATGTACAGAGAGCCAGTCATTATTATTGTAGAATGAAAGAAACCCTGACTGGTCTTCATTTACCCTGTAGCCTTTCAAGACCACTTCACTGACCACTTTACTGTTCATTCTTTTTCACTTACTGTACACAGGGTTGATGGAATCCTGCAAAGGGTGGTTAATTCAATTTATATTCAGATGAAGTATTTAGATTTACTAAAAAAAGCACAAAAAGAAAGGACATTAGTTTTTGGTAGGTTATTTGTACTATGTCGTAACAGTGCTCCATGACAACAGATCTTATTCCGTTGGAAAGCCTGTTTATTTTCTTTTAAACGGTGCCAAATCTGTACAGAACATGCATTTATGGGATGAGCAGCAGAATGGATTATATCGGCTGCACCATGAAAGCTTTACCAAATTCCCCTGCCAATGCCAAATGGCTTTTTTTTTTTTTATGTCGACTCTGTTCTGTTTGGCATTGGCAGAGAAAAGTTGGTAAATCTTTCATGGACACAGCCCACGTACTCAGCTCTGCTTCTCATCCCACAAATGCACGGTCCTTACAAATGTGGCACCATTTAAAAGAGAAATAATCTACCAAACACACATTTCCTCATGTTTCATGCTTATTTTATCATAATATTCTTGAGTATTACTGACAATATGAACTGTGATCCAACAAGACATTAAAATTGACCTTTATTTGTCAAACAGAGCTTTTACAAAACAGTAAAAAAAAAGAAACAGAAATGCAACTTTATTCACCAGAAAGTAGTCTGTGTTTTATTGTGAAGGGTTCAGACACACCTTCACATTTGAGTTGGAGGCTTTTGTTACCTGGTTACCAACTCAATCGTTCCCAGAGGTTGTGTGTTCGCGTGCTTTTGGGATGGCCTACATTTGTTGATCATACTTTTGGGTACTACGGTTGCACAGACATTGTTGCACCATTTGCACAAATGAATCCCAGTCTGTTAATCCTACAGAGCTGATTTTTGCGGGGCATAAGGACCACCAATGAGTTATCCAATCTGGGCTCCAATGGGTTTTATCTTTAGATCACTTTGGATTGCCATCTGAAAATTGCGATCATGTGACGTTTGTAGAACTAAACCCTTGGTGTCATACTGATAACAACTATGTGTTTCTGAGACACTGAATTCTGATTTCAGATTTGGAAAAACATGACTGTGTTAAAATGAGGTATTTTTCTGCAAAAGTTGCAAAATCACTGTTGACCAGTGTTATCTGGAATGATTCTTCTTGCGTGTGATGCACCCAGTTTAGAACCTGTAGCATTTTTACAGAGTTCAGCGTAGATCTGTTAGAGCAGCATCTAGTGGCTGTCAGTGGTACTACACACATCTGCATCGGCTTCACTTCACAGCTGAGGTCTTTCCCCCTGAGTTAGTCCTATGTAACACGACTAAATAAAATGTGTCCAATGTCAATGCAGCCCAGAGGGGAAAAAAATTTCCACTTTGAATTACAATGACTATTAATGTTGACAATGATGAAGTGGTCTGCTGCTGTTTATATGAAGACCCTTTTACTTATGATGTCACTTGGACCTCATTCTTCACATATGTAGAATCCTTCAACATGAATATTTATTGTGATGCCTCTGTCTTGCCCTGGATTTTCTTGAAAAATACTTTTTAAATCTCAACGGGACTAGCCTGGTTAAAATAAAGGTAGAAAAATGTAGTTAGTGTCAACTCCCTCATGATGCATTTAATTAGCATTTCATTAATATCAAGAATATATTAGCTCAGATCGAGGAAATTCTCAGCTCAAACGTGAACAGCAGTAATGGGATTATTTCACAAAAAGAAAATCTTCCTTAAAACCTGAAGGAAGCGAGACTGCACTAATGACATGTAAACCAAACTCTAACTTTTCTCTATGAAGATTATAACCATTTCTATTTCAGAAAAAAAAGAAGTTTTATTCAATTTCACAGAGATGTGAAGTTGTGTGGTAATTGGCTGAATATTTCACTGATAGCATTTGAAGTTCTGTTTAATCTTGACTCATGAATACTACATGACTATTGTTAATGATGTGCTGTCTCATAGAAACAGTTAAAGCAGATCTGAAGAGGCTGTCCCACTTTCTCTACTTTTCTCCCAGATATGTGAAAGATTAAAGCTCCACCTTTGCAAAAACAATGCATTAGCTTCATTACATCACTTTCATTAAAACAGGTTTGAAGTTCCACGTTCACATTTGGTCTGTTACACCCTTTAAAACATAAAAAGATGAATGTGAAATGCATTGATTAATGTAAAATGTACGACGTGAAGGTTTGGCGTTAGTTTAACGATGTGACTGAGATGAACAAGCAAACAGTGTGGATCAGTGACCAGTGCTCAGGTTGAACTATCTACAGTGTATTCATGTGTCAGTATGGGGGCCTGTTCAGAAAGGGCATTAAAGAAACTATATGTTGTATTTATACTGTCAAATATTTTAGAAAAAATCCCTAAAAATATCGTTCTGCCAAAGACACCAAATGTAGCGGGTTATAGAAACACAAACTGAGTTTATCTACATCGATGGGCTGGAGGATTTATGTGACCACTAGAGGGAGTAGTGAGTCACTCTATGATGAGGAAAACTAACAAAGCATCAGAAAGTGACCAGCTGAGATGAGAGCCACAAAGAAACAACTTTTAGTCAAAAAGAAAGTGACTAAGTGATGAAAGTTAGACTCACTGTTGTTGTTTTCACCACTGGACTCAGCTGTAAATGAAAAGAATGGAGTTTGAAAATAAAACCACACCATTTCTTCAACACGGATGAGTTTGATTCTGAGGCTTATGAAGGTCTAAACTTATTATGGGATGTTGTTATCTTTACTAAGTTGCCGTTTGTTGATCCGTGGTTCAGACTAAACTGTGACAGGTCTGACCTTGTTTGTTGATTCAAACAGATCTTTAGTTCAGTTAATGACGACACAAACCAACAGAAAACAGAGGGGATTAGTGGTTTTACTGTGGCTGTTTTCAGTCTAAAAACAGAGTTAAGCTAATGGAGCTAAGCTAACTGAGCTAGGCTAACAGCTATAATGTAAACTATCAGTTAAGATTCTAAGACAGTGTTATTTTGAGTGACTGTCAAAATAAATATGTATGAGTTTTAGTTTTAAGAAGAAAACTTGCTGTTACCATAATACAGATGTGTGTAAACAACGAGCGTTATGCTTTATTCAGTGACTGACACAGTCTGTGGATACATAGCATTGATTTGTTGGTGTTTTTTTAGTCCTAAATGTGTTCTGCGTGACGTCCCTCTATTGTTGATAGTTTGGAATATTAATATGACATAAATCCACTTTAACATTCATCCTGTGTGATCTGCTCACATGTGTCTGTCCGTGCCTGGCATTAAAATGCATCACAGGTGTCTGGAGTGATCACTTCTTCCTTGTTCAATAGGCAAATAAATCAGCTTATCTATAACCTCAAACCTCGTGCACACTTTCATGTCACGTTTATCAGGCTGAGTTGTAATGTTTCTTTGCAAAAATTAATTCACTGTGGCTCCAAATTGACAAACAGGTTTAAAGGCTGATTTTTTTCTTGCCTGTCAGTCACTGTATGAGTGGATGTTGTAAATCAATCATTACACTTTAAATATCAATAGTAGATCATTTTCTTGCATGACTTTAGTGGCAATTGAATCTTTAAGAGCTTAAAGTATACACATGAATTTTAACAGGATTATGCAAACACGAGCTACTCCATTTCCTTACACAAAAAAGTGGCACTTTATAGATGAAGCACTCAACCCAGGCAAAAAATAAATAAATAAAAATAGTCACACATAATATTTGGTTGACTGCCTTTAGCTTTGATTATTATGGGACACATTCACTGTGGCACAAACGACGCCACAGTAACAATATTTATGGAGGGTTATAATAAATGTCACTACATTTACTGTCTATCTATCTATCTATCTATCTATCTATCTATCTATCTATCTATCTATCTATCTATCTATCTATCTATCTA
>JAPQRQ010000022.1:35571781-35583937 GCA_037367365.1 Apogon talboti
CTATAACCAATCCTTGTCATTATTTTCATCGTTTTTTATGCTGTCCTCAAATGAGGACAGTGGGTAAAAATGGGTTAAGATCCAATCTGGATATATGTGATGTATGTATAACATTAAAAGAAAGTTTTAGGGGAAAAAACATCTTCTATGAACCACGGTAGTATTTAGTGGGACCTCCCTCTGTACTGAACGTTTCTTTAACCCTTTGTTTGGATAAATAAGGCTGTTGTTTCCTGTTTCCAGGTGAAAGGCCATTTGTGTGCGACTCAGAGGGCTGTGGCTGGTCCTTCACCAGTATGTCCAAGCTGCTCCGACACAAGCGGTAAGTGGTTATAGTAGATGAATCCTGCTCATCACTGATCAGTTGTGATTTCCACCTTAACATAAATGTCAGCTAGAACAGCAGTGAAACAGAAGGCTCCATCAGAGGCCTGGTCCTCCTGTATGGGAGAAGGTTCAGTTGGTTATCCCTTTGGTCAGTGTTCACATCCTGCATCCATGTGTGGCTGTTACCATGGTAATGGTACCAGGAACACGGTCAGCCCTCCTGTTGATGAGAGTTCCTCTATGTCTACTGGATGCAGCTGGGACCCCAGTTCACAGACCTGTGGGTCATGGGCTGTGTGTGTTGGGTTCGGATGATCTCACTGTGGAGGGTTTAAGTAGTTTTAGTGGTCGTGTCCACGGAGTGCGGTGTGGTCGGGCTGTTCTGTTTGGTTTGTTGAAGGAATCCACAGGGTCTATGGCAGGAGTGGGCAATCCTGGTCTTCAAGGGCCGGTGTCCTGCATGTTTTAGATATTTCACTCTTCCAGCACACCTGGACGCCATTACATCGTTATCAGGCTTCTGCAGAGTTGATCATTAATTGAACCAGGTGTGCTTGAAGAGGGAAATACGTAAAACATGCAGGACACCAGCCCTCGAGGACCAGGATTGCCAACCCCTGGTCTACAGGGGCGGCATGTGTCCATGTCCTCCCCGTACGTGTCATGGGCTCAGATCTTCACATGTTCTTATTAATGCGATAACTGAAGGTCACCCAACAGCCTGTGCACACTGGTTTTACAACGTAAACATGGAAGTTCACAGCATCGCCACTGTCGGAGTCATCCACAACACAAACCTCGCTGCCCACGTCCTCGGCTGGTCATGTTCTGAGTCATGGTGGGTTTCGCTTTCGTGGTCACAGACCTTTCATCAGCTGCCAGTTGTCTCCTCAGGTGATAATGAGTCTGACAGGCAGAGCACATGTCATCCAGAAGAGCCCTGACCCTCAACAGCCTGTCATGTTGTGGTGTTTCCTTCCTCCTGTCTTTTCCTTCATCCTTGTCTCCATCTCTGAGGTGGATGCTCCATGGAATGTTCTGAATCTGTCTGGGTTTGACCACAGTACCTGGAAACGCCACAGACCCTATTCTGTCCTGTTTAGGCTAAAGAACAAGTGTGTATGGAGAATCAGTGTTGACCTGAGGTGTCAGTGTATCATTTCCTTCCACAGAAACTACACTTCCCTAATTCCCTTTTTTTTTTTCTCTCTTTGACCAAAATCTGGTATGGTTTTAATGTGGTGTATGTGGTCCACCAGAGCCTGGATCAGTGGCAGAAGTTTAATTTATGTTTAAAAGACACATGATTCACATTTTCAGTTCTGTTTTCTTTTTGTTCCTCTTCGTCTCCAACTTCTCATGTTTTGCTTTGTGTGGTTTCCTCGGCCTCCACATGACTGACCTGTGTCAACCAGGATGTGTGCAGCTCAGGAAAATCCTTCCCTTCATTTTGTGGACGTCATTGTACGACTCCTCCTCTGTGATCATGTGGTTATTAGGGCCTTTCTCCTGTTTGTCATTTTTAAGTCTAGAAAACCTACACTATATATTCTATTTCCCAAATTTGCGCTGAATTTAACAATATAGGCCTAATCCATATATGTAGGAATAAATTAATGTATTGGATTTTACTCTATGGGTGACCTTAAATGTAACTTCAAAACCCCTGTTTGATGAGCTACATGGTTTCCGTCATATATTACCTTTTAGTTGATCGTGTCCTTTTTGTCCAAATGTGTGTCTGTCAGGAAACATGATGACGATCGCCGCTTCATCTGTACAGAGGAGGGATGTGGGAAGTCCTTTACTCGGGCCGAGCACCTCAAGGGTCACAGCATCACCCACCTGGGCACCAAGCCCTTTCAGTGCCATGCAGAAGGTACATGTACCACCCACAGGAGGGGAAAGGCATTCATACAAACCCAGGCCTGAAAGGTTTCACCTCAGTCTGCCTGTCCCAGATGTTGCTCATGGTTCTGGTCTCTGTGTCTGGACTCATGACACTTGTTTCAGATGAGCTGTATTATTTTCCTGTCAGTGGGTAATGTTTGTGTTTTTCGCCACCTTTCAGGCTGTAATGCCAAATTCTCAGCACGCAGCAGCCTGTACATCCACTCCAAGAAGCATAAGCAGGACGCCAGCACCCTGAGGACTCGCTGTCCGGTGGCCAACTGCTCCAAGCACTTCTCATCCCGCAGCAGCCTTAAGAGCCACATGCTCAAACACCACCACCTCAGTCCTGGTGAGTCGGATCCACTGAGCTCACAACATCCACCCATCATACTTTGGCTTTACTGCAGGAAGTGGAAATGCATCATCTTTTCTTTATGGACAAACCTGTGGTGGTAATAAAGTTAATAATAGTTTATGAGGATGTTTTGTTTAAGGGGTTATTTCTGTACCTTAAACTTTGGGTTAGGACTTCCTCTTTTCTAACATCTGTCCAAACGTGCAGATGTCCTGAGCCAGATGGAGACCACCCCCACCCTGACCCCCAGCAGTGAGCTCATCAGCTCCACCCCGACAACAGTTGCCGGGCCTGGCATCGCTGGTGGGGACCAGCTGCCTAACTTGGACCTCAGCTCCCTCTTCTCCGGTGTCCCAGGAGGCACCGCGCCCACCGCCGGCATCGGGGTGGGGATTCCTGTCGGGGGGAGCAGCTCCGCCGGTACCTTCACCATGGACCTGTCCCTGGTCAGTTCAGGGATCCTCACCATCGACCCGTCCTCAGTGGGCACCGCCCTCAGCAGCGGCACCACTCTGGCCAAAGCCGTGGATCCCCTCATCCTGGCCGCCAGCGCTGACATGGGCCCCCACCACGGTCTGGAGGGGACGGTGGGCGACGTGCTGCCCCCACAGGGGACCCTCAACCTGGACGACGTTCAGACCGTTACTCCAGAGGCTCTGGGGACTCTCACCGCTCTCACCATGCAGGGTGCGGGGGCCACTGTGGACCCCACCCTCCAGCACCCACTGAGTTCGTCCAGTGCCCTGAGCGTGGAGCCCACAGCGTCCCTGGCAGTGGCCCCTGTGGCGGAGCTCCTGGCCTCGCCCTCCAAAGTGGTGGAGGTGGGGAGCCAGGGGGGGGCGGGGCCTCTTCTGGGGTGTATGGAGGTCCTGGGGCCCCAGGAGGGAGGAAAGGTTCTCACACAGTTTGTTTTCCCCGGTCACAGCAGCAGCTTCAGCCCACAGAAAGACCCGGAGCTCAGCGCCGTTTCCCCCAGCAGCTTCCTGGTGAGTGGACGCACCGACAGCAGCAGACATGTGTGATCTGCTGTAATCATAGGGTCATAGTTCATTCAGCACAGCGGTCTGTGTGTGGAAGGGTCGGGGTCTGTTCCAACCCAGACCCCGTCCCCGCCCCTCTCTGCCTCTGACCCTGGTGTCGCTATAATGTGGCCTGTAAAACATGAATGCCATTCCTGACGAAGCCAAAAACTCCAGAACACATCTTCGGCAGCTGTAATCATTCATTATGACAAACATCAAAGTTTCATAAAAACATACATTTTCTGTCCAGATAAAAGCTGAGTTTTAGCTGAACTTCAAACATCAGCAAATGAATGTGGGTATATAGAACTGTGTATGGGGGGTGTTTGGCAGCTGGGGTTAAAGTACAATAATAACTGACTGGCTGCATATTCTCCCATTTATTAAACAACTACTTACTAAATAAGTCATTAGTTTGACACAGATATGTATTTAAAGGTAAAATGGTTCCTTTAAAAGTCTCTTAAACCCTATGGCTGTACGTTTTACATAACAGTGGTCAGTTTTTGACAGTAACACTGTAGAATATTGTCAATCACCACCTAGTATTGATTAGAGGGTTGTTTAGTAAATAAGACGTATTATAAATCTGTACTAAATGATGCTGGTTTGTGTGTCAGGAGAGCGGCGGCTCCGCCAGGACCGACTACAGAGCCATTCAGCTGGCCAAGAAGAGGAAGCAGCGGGGCCCGTCAGCCTCCTCTGGTAACACTTGAGCTGCTTCATGATTCTGTTTGGAAAAGACTCGGTCCTCTGTCGACCGAGCATACAATGAGTAATGAGACGCATCCAGCAGCAGTGACGGTGGTTTGTGTTTTGGTTCGCTTAGGGGCTTCAGGGTCGGGTCAGAGGAAAACTAAAGGAGTGAAGGCGGCCTCGGCGCCTGCTCCGCTGGCGACTCCCACCGGTGCTCGTTACAGCGAAGGCCCTGCGGCAGCCAACGGGGGCCTGACGCTGCGTGACCCCGTCACCGGGGCCCAGTACGTCCAGATCCAGCTGCTGCAGGTGAGGCCCCAGACACCTGATTAGAGTAGAGCAGCATCTAAGACATGAACCCTAAACCCTCAGTGAGTCCCATCAACTGGAGAGAGGCTGAAACTGGGACAGTATGAAGAAAGAGGATTAAGAAAGGGGACGGGACACTGTGACGTGTTATCTAGATGACAGCAAAACAGTTTGAATACTATAGTGGTTTTAGACATTTGTCTTAATAGTGTCCAAAAGCACATCACTACTTCTGCTGTTAGATGAAAACATTTGTCTGTATCTGCAAAGAACCACTATCTGCATGTAATATTGTTTGTGTTTTTGAGAAGCGATGCAGTATCACAGAACATTACATCACAGCACTCAGATCTATTGTCTTCGACCCCTGGTTGTGGTTTAGGATCTGCAGTATTTGGAATAAGTGTGAAACAGAAAGTGGACCACTCATCCGGCCTGTGATTGTAATGTTTCTGCTGTTTGTTTTTAATACATTTACATGGTACATTTATTATGGGGAGTATAGACAGAGGTGAGGACGTGGAGTAAACGGCCCCCGGGTGGAATGGAGACCTGTGTCCACTTGGACACAGTGAACAGGTTGGACACTGATGCACTCACTCTGATCTGATCTGACGTCAGTGTGTTTCTGCGCAGGACGACCCGGCCACTGACGGAGACCTGGCCTTCCAGCTCAGCTCTCAGCCTTCCACCTCACACTCTCAGCTCACCGTGGATCTGCCCGTCAACATCCTACAGGTGACCACGCCCTCCACTCGTCTGCACGTCTCACGTCTTGCTGTCGTTTGTCATGTGTAGCCAGCTGATACGGCCTGAACTCCATGAGTCTTTCTCATTTTTATGGGTGTTCTGGCCTCTCCCTTCTGCATAGTCTCTTTCTTATCCTTTCCCATTTTAATCTCCTTTGAATTTATTTGAATTACAAACACAGAGTATTGCCTTCTCGTGGTGGTGTAGTGGTTAGTACTTTATGCTCACAGCTGGACAGTTCTGTCTGATTTCTACTTGGATTTGGACCTTTCTGTGGTAAATTTACCTGTTAGTTTCAGTTTGTGCAGGTTTCCTCAGGTCTTCTGTTTTTTTTCTGTCATTAAAAACTGGTATAAAAGGGGTTAATTCTCCTGTTAATGCCTTTTACCAATGAATGAATAATTTATTTTGGACATATAAGAAACACAATACAACCACCAACAAAAGCAAAGGCCTGAAGCAAATTATCATGAGACAACCAAAAAAAATTATATTAATACAAAAAGAAATAGTACAATTTTAGAGTTATTTACTCATTGGAAAAGGAATGGGAAGAAATAAACACTTAGTTAATCCCACCCCCTTTTCCCTAAACGATGTATGACAAGATTTCAACCTCCTGACATTATTTTAAGCTGCAAGTATATAATTATAACTTCACCAAATCAATGACCATCCCATGAGAGGAAGAGGAAAAATGAATGTATGACGCAATTTAAAAAATTATAATACTAATCTTAATAAAATAATAATAAAATAACAACAACAACAATATTATTCTTATTACTTTTTCCCCCTCATACCCAAAACGATAAACCGGAGAACGCCCACTGACATTCATTCAAACATTTTGGTCTCATATCTTGACAAGTTAATCTCTGTCCACCTCGGTTTAAACTGAATTATTTCTGGACGTTGGTTTTACTTCACCTTCAGACCGTTACACAAACACAAAAGCTCTTCCTAGATGTGCGCTCTTTCATATTTTTAAAATTACATAACCACCTTAAATTGTGATTTCCTTCCCTATTAATAAATGTTTTCCGAATATCCTTTGGTAGTTGGTTGTTTTTTGCCTTAAATGATACTGATGTGGATCTGAAGTTGGTCCCTTCAGTGGCAGCTCACTGCTCCTGATGCGCTAAATGCTAATGCTAACACAATGTACTGTGTGTATTATGGGTAAAATCCGGAGACTGAATTTCCCAACAGAGATAATAGTGAGGTCACCTTTGAGAACTGTTCTCTGGAATGCCTGTTCTCCTTCCACAACATAGACCTGACTGTGTTTGTGTCGTCATAGGAACCATCAGTGATGACCGAGGACGACAACGGCTCTGACAACTCCCAGTTCACAGGAAGCACAATTAACCTTCAGGACCTGGAGTGACGTTTCAGCGGTGTCTCCATCCAACAGTTCACAGACTCTGAAAGCGTTTTTGGACTTATTAGTATATGAAGGGGGTTGGGGGGAGGGGGGTCCGGTGTGGACGCGTTCCCACTGAAAATGCACCTTGAGACGAGGATTTGTTATTCAGAAGAAGAAATATTATGTTTGTTTCCTGTTTGTACCAAAATCGCCGTTGAGAGGCCTCCTGTCAGTGTGTGTGTGTCAGAGAGGGTGTGTGTGTGTGTGTGTGTGTTAGAGTGAGTGTGTGTGTGTGTGTCAGTCAGACTGTGTGTGTGTGTGTGTGTGTGTGTGTGTGTTAGTGAGTGTGTGTGTGTGTGTGTCAGTCAGACTGTGTGTGTGTGTGTCAGTCAGACTGTGTGTGCCAGGGTGTGTGTGTGTGTGTGTCAGCTGTGCGTCGTCGCTCTGTGTCCTCTGGGGTTCAAACACACACACTCATCTCCGCTCATCCACAACGCGCTGTCCACGCTCCAGTTGCCTTACGGACACGTCACGCTGCGCGTTCCACCACTGGCGGGTTACCTGCTTTATTTGTCACAATTATGTTTTCTTACGCTTTGTTTAGATTTATTTTTTTATGACAGCAGAAAGACGCTGTTGAAAACACGTCTGTCCATGTGTTTATATATGTATGGATTTCTACCTTGTAATAATGTCATCAGTTTGTTTATTTATTATTTAGCTGTGGGTTTACAGAATGGCAGAGCCAAACAGATGAATTAAAGAATCAAAGCACAATCACAGCAGGTTGTGGACCACGTTTCATTTCACTGGATTATAAATGCAGATTCTCATTTAACACACAAAAGATGCAGTTTATCCTAAAGGGCATGGACAGACTAACAGCACAAAGCTGTTTTTTTTTTTTTTTTTTTTTTTAGGCAGCATCTGGAAGAACACAGGAAATACCTACTTTACAAATCAAATACAGTAAACCACTTAAAGTTAATGACAGCAAAAACTATTAATGTAAACTAAGAAAAATGTGTAAACCATAGATGCACTAATCCAATCTGATCATAAAGAAGAGTATGAACTGTTTCTAAGGATGTGGTTTGGACAAACAGGCCGAGAATGAGTTTTAAAGGTGGTATTAAAGTTTAAACCAAACTAATGTACAACTCTACTACTAAAAAAATGGGTTTTATAGTGAAAAGGATCTGAATGTCAAACTGGGCTTCCATATAAAGTGAGATTTCAGTCGTAACTGTTGACTCTGTTCCTACATTCAGTCCTTTAGTTTAGAAAAGGCCGTCAGGTTCAGTTAAATTCATCTACTGCATCTCAAACTGCAACAAATTCTACAAATAAGCAGATTTATGCAACAACCTTTATTAGAACAGAACATATAAATATCTGCTCCTGCCATCGGTGAAAACACAGGTGCAGATACCAGTGTTGGTCATCTACTGTAAATGAAGATTCACAACTGCACCAAAGTCGGTCACATACGACATATACAACAGTGGAACAAGGTTCTCAGACACCCTTAAAATTATTAGGAAATATTTATATGAAATATAAATATGCTTCAGATGGTGTGGCTGCATCAGAGACACAAAAAAGGCAATTTATTTATTTTTTGTTTAATTGTTAACAAAAAAAACTAAATTGTTGACAGTTTCAACATGTTACGTCACAGTTGTGTTTCATTATTTTACTGAAACATCCCGTTTTGACCTCGATGGAACTGAGCATGTGCAGAAGGGAGTGTCTGGGTTTGGAGAATGGAACGATACTTGGGCTGAGGTCGATGATGAGGATGATAAACTTTATTTTGAACATAAGTAGAAATAAAATATAAGGTGAATAAAAGGCAAAGAGAAATGACAAACTTAAATGGAACATTGCAGAATGTTGAAGGCAAAAATAAGTTCACCCAAAAAGCCAAAAAAAATGTCAGTGTTCAAATATTTCACTGTGGCTCTAACACTTTTTATACGACTTGGATAATCAGCAATAACTTAAATGACTCTTAATGCAATTTATCACAAATGCATGGGGTGGACAAAACCTTTTTCCACTGCTGTAGATAAATCCAGCATTAAAATGAATCAAACATCTTATATAATAGGAAAACACCGTTAACACTTAGATGAGCAATAAGGTCCTGAATGCACATGTACTGGTACCGTCCTGGTGTGTATTAGTACTTCTAGTGAAGGAACTCTGTTGTTGTGGATGTGGTTCAGTTTAGGACCATGACCAGTTCACACTAGAATCTGATACAGACCACATTTAATTTAAACAATGAAAAACCAAACATCATCATCAGATCTCAGCAGTAAACCCTGGATCCGCTCTGAGGCCTGAGTAGAACACTGTGTCCCCCGTCAGGACCAGCAGATGGCGCTCACATCCTGTTCTCCACCAGTGGAACCACTCCGACACCAGCAGCATCACACCAAACCCACCCACGGGTCACAGCTGTGGGATTATCAGGCGGCCATGGGTACCAATGTATGGATGGGACTATTTTTAGGACCTGTTGAGCCTTTTAATCCCACAGAGTTAAGATGGACGATCATGGAGGGACTCAGGTTTATAAACCCTGTTTTTACGTACATTTTTTATTGTAATGTGTTTGGAATACAACACAAAGGAAACTAGGGCCTGTAGTAAATAATCCAATAAATCAGAACTCCCCTGTACGTGTGATACTGGACAGGTACTGTATTTATGAATGAGTATGACTGACAGTATCACTAACTCCAAAAGTGTTAGAGTCCTGCCTCCCAGTGTGAACACTAAACTGTCACTAAAGCCTTTCAGTCAGTTTCCCCTGCAGACATTTCAACATGTGCCAACATGGAGCAGAAACAGGTGGAATGAATGATGTTCATGTTTGAAGGCATGTCGGTTCCAGATCTGTGGTCCGGGTCACGTTGACAAAAGGACATTTAAAGGCTTTAATGAACAGTTGAACTTACAATTTCACTGCATATACAAACACAAAGAGCATCAAAAACAAGCTGAAAATGGGATCTGTTATTGTTTGGTTAAAGTTGAATTAGTTGTGTTGATTTTCTGACACTAGTCCAATGTCCATATATATATGTGTGTGTGTGTGTGTGTGTGTGTGTGTGTGTGTGTGTGTGTGTATATATATATATATATATATATATATATATATATACCTATGTAAAACCAGTGACTTCAGATTTGCATCTGCTGCTTAATTTACAAAAAAAAAAAAAAATCATGAATAAGTATAGAGTTTAATGACACTTTGACAAGAAGTTCTGGAAAATGTTAAATCCATTGTTTCCATGTACTAAGTTCATTTATTATCAGTTGTTTTATATAAATCTTGTGACCACATGTTTTTAAAATATCATTGAAATAAACTGTAGCGACAAGGGACATTTTCTGTCACTGAATAGATTGAAATGTTCTGTAAAAAAGATTTACTCAAGTTATTGAACTAAATGTAAGAAAGAGCATTGGTGAATCTAAAGTCTAGACATTCAGGTATAATCAACTTGAATTTGTGTGAAACATTTAGTGAATGTGACTAAATGTTTGAAAGGTTTTGAACATGATTTAATGTATTTCATATGTTTCTTGTGAAAAACAAAAACATGTAAAAATGTAAAAGTTGAATTAGTTGTGTTGTTTTTCTGACGACACTAGTCCAGTATCCAGGAAAGAGGACAGAGTTTGAGGGTTAAACTCGACAGGAAGTGACCTCAGATAAACCCCTGCATGGATGTTTCAAAGGTCAGAGGTCAGATGGTGTTCCGTTGTGTTGAGTCTGATTCCATGACAGTGATGATGCATGGGGGGGCATCACACTGAAGCAGCGTTTTCACCCCTGGTGGAGGGTCAGGTGACCAGGTGACGTTCAGAGGCTCCGTAGTTACCATGGAAACACCATCATCTTCTACAACACTGATTGACCAGTAAAACCCATGGAGTTGGATCAATGCCAGTGGATGGACACACTGGGTTTATGTTCAGGTACTGACAGATTGGACTGAAAAAGACACTTTTTCTTCCTTTTTTTTTTATTTTGATCTAATAACCTTTGAATTTACCCTGCGCTTTAAATGTACATGAACAGTAAATTAAATGGAAGAAAATACATGATTTATACTGAAAAATGCAAAATACAGAGGATAGTGTTATAATAAATGGTGATAAATCTCTTAAAAAAGGTTAAATGAGGGAAAAATGCATTTGGGAGCTGTCACAAATACCACTGGGTGTTTAAGGGTTAAATGCATAAACTCATCATTGCCTCTTCTCTCCTACAGTCACACTCTTCATCTACTTGACTAAATCATGCTTCTTATGTTCCTGTCTCTCAGGGATGAGAACACCTTAGGCTTACAGCATCTCTGAGGAGGAAACAGAAACCAGATATGATCATTCTGCATCTGAGAATTACAGCCTGAACATCCCAGGGGAAACACACAGACAGGGGAAATAGGGCAAAGGCAAGCGACTAATCCTCAAATCAGCGCCGCATCCACCCGTCCAGGCCCAGGCTGTAATCTGTGGGCCGGTCAGACCTCCTGGCTCTGGGCTCCAGCTGTTTGACAGCTGGATTAGAAGGTCAAGTGGGATCAGAGTGGCGCGCTGCTCCACCACCTCCACATCATGGTAGGTCTAAGAACATCCAGTTACTGTAACGCGTTGTGTCGTGGCCCTGCGGAGGGTCTGGTTACTTCAGACTACACTGAACACACACACACACACACACACACACACACACACACACACACACACCAGGATTACATGAACACAAGACTCTGAACAGCATATTCTGATTTAGACCTAATTCTGAAAAACCACTTAACCCTTAAAAACCTAGAACTGTTTCTGTAGCATCTTCCAAATGAATTTGTCTTCTACCTTTAATCTTTCCTTAATGATTTATCACATTTATTATCATTTTATCCTCTGTATTTTGAATTTTTAGTGAAAATCAGCTAGTTTCCTATGTTTTATCGTTTCTTTTTGTGGTACAGTGTTGGTACATACGTTTGTATATTTCAGTATTTACTTGTAGTTTTGTATGTTCAGTGTTTTTCAATATATTTTCAGCATATTTTTGTCTGGTAGTTTTATTTACAGTCTCTCTTTTTGCTGCTTTAAGAATCTGCTGCTAAACTGATTTTTATTGTTCTTGAAACAGTGACAATAAAGATCAATTCTATTGTATTCTATTATATTCTAATGTATTCTATTCTATTATATTCACTGACCATACAATGAAATCAAGAAAAAGTGACTTTTTCAGCAAAATATGTCATAAAATAAACATAAAAACAAGTGTCTGTGATCCAACAAAATTAAACACTAAAACAAGGCTAAACTACCACATTTCACCTACACTACTACCTACACTGAATAATGTAAGTCAAGTAAAATAGGCCTGTAACAAAGGTTTT
>JAPQRQ010000022.1:35590165-35604029 GCA_037367365.1 Apogon talboti
GTGTCTTATTTGTTATAGCTATCGCATCATAAAAGTTATCACATGACATGATGATCATGAATGTGCATCTGTTACAGTAAATGTACTCCTGTCACCTCTCTCTCTCTCTCTCTCTCTCTCTCTCTCTCTCTTTCTCTCTTTCCCAACAGGAAATGAAGAACAAACGTCTCATCAGAAGTCCAGATCTAATCAGTTGGACGGCCGTCACACACAGTAAACAACTGAAAATCACCATGCGGCCTCACACTCTATTTTTAGTTCCTTCCTCCTGGCACTGAAATGTGCAAATGTGGAGTAAAAAAAAAAAAAAGAAACAGAGAGTCTGCCACCTCGTAGCTAATTATGCGGATACGCCTAATTGCAGCTGCCATTACTAAAATAACTGCGTGTGATCGTGTGCCTCTCAGCATCTCGGAATTCAGACAAACAGCACATTAAAGAACAGCCTCATGCTTTTGCAACACTCCCTGTCGAGCTCCACTGGTTGGTCCACATTGTTCCTGACAGAGGGAGTTCCTCTCTGAGTGTGAGGAAGTGTTCATGTTGTTGTTACACACTCACTCGCACTGATCCATGCTGAGCTCTGATTGGCTGAATGACAGGTGTGTGACAGGCCCAGATGTGCGCCAACAATAAAGGCAGATAGGACCATCAAATACTCACAACAGCTGATCTGTGACAACAGACACACAAGTGACAGTGTTTTGGATCTGTAGGATGCACACAGTGTGTTCTACTGGATGAAAACAGGACTTTGACTCACAGGACAACAACGCCACAGGGTGCATTAAAACTGCAGCACATGATCCAATAAAAATCAACTACAGCAACTGAAATGGTTTTAAGTCAAAGCCTCGACCCTCTTAAAGCTCCGATGGTACAGGAGACTGGTCTTAGTGGTCTACAAGGTCTATGTTTATATAAACCTGCACCTGTTCCTTATAAATACAGGCAGTATTTTACTACTAAAATCATGTATCATCATCTGGTCTTTAACAAAGGCTGTTACAAATGGACAAAAATATAGTCATAAACTTGGTGCTAAAGTGTCTAAATGACTAAACTAGAATCAGATTCAAGATGAAAATGAAAGTAACAACAGGATACAAACAAAAATATAATATGTGTTAAAGTGATTCCCCAGAGGATCCCATGAGTATGATTTTAGGGTATTAATGTGATTTCTTGTTATGAATCTAAGGATATGAGCAAAAAATTGAGCATGTATTATAAGGCTCGCACTAAATACTATCACGTTGGTTTATAGAAGCTGTTTTTTTCTATGGAGCTTTAGTTTTTTACTGCTGTATCCAGATTGGATCATAATACAGAGACTGAGGAATGTATATGTGTGTTATTATAACTTCAGTAAAACCAACAAACCTAATATTGGCCTAAGACTCATGTACACTACAGTATGTGTTGTCCTTAAACCTATTAGATCCGTGTTGTACAGTGTGGCCTCAGATCATAGTACTCATGGTCTGTGGGAGCCTAAGGTTCATCTGGGGGGTCACAAACTCTGTGTCTATTATAAGGTTGGTAAATATTCAGTAAAAATAGCCACCTTCAAAAGTTAAAATGAACTAACTTTACAAAACCAAACAACTTATGTTGGCTCAAGACTTTTGCACAGTAAACAGAACATAGAGACAGCTCCATGAACTCTGGTCCTAAGTTATGGTTCCATTCACCATTGCTTTATTCTCCTGTCACTAAAGTCACTTAATGCGCATGAACCTGAACTCTGGGCTCTTCCAGATGCCAGGTGTTCCCGTGTCCTCCCAGCACACCCACGGTGCGTGTTCTTCCTCCTGCCACCATTCCACTACTCCTCTTCCCTCCGTCCCCACATGTTGTTCCACGCTGCGGAGCCTGTGAGTGACAGGCCTAGGGCCCGCCTCCTGCCCTCCGCAGCCGGCCAATGGGGCTGCGCAGCGGGGACGAGCCTTCATCCGACAGCCTCTCATTTCCCACTACAGTAAAGCCTGTAACGCACACTGGCAGTCATGAGACGGTCATATAGTACAACTCCGTGAGCGCTCAGTCAGTCTAGTCGGAACGCTGCCGCTGCTGCATGGCGAAGCTCAAGGGCAAACCCTGCTGTGGCACCACACCGACACACCGGAGCGAAACACGAGTCCCCGCGCGCTCTGCCCCGGGATTCTATCTGCTGTGAGTGCACAAGGTAAGGCTGGAGGTTTACTCGGTGTGCAGATGAGGGGCTCGGGTCTCCTCGGTGCCATATGCTGCAGCAGCGACTGGACGAAAACATGTTTACGTTGGGAGCGGAGACGCGCGCCTACTCATGCGTTATGCATAGCGGAAGAAAAACAGCGCGCGGGTCTGGGGGGGTTTATTATAGGCTCCAGATACAGGTCAGCAACAAAATCTAAATGAATGGATATCTGATTTGTTGATGTATACATTCGTATTGTGTTTTGGCGCATTTAGAGCCTAAGTTTGGCACATATTGACTGTGCGCACTTATGTTTCCAAATCACACGAGTCGCTTTAATGCGCGCATTAATATCTGATGCTTAACCTTTTTTATGTGAAATTAACGGAAATGTGCGTTAGAAGGGAAGCATCGAAACACTCCAAACATCAAACATGTATCTTATAAATCTGAGGGCTGGTACTGTGCGTCTTTGCCGCTCCGAAGGCGCTCCTGTGATTGATTTTACTGCTCTTTAATTGTCCCGTAAACAAGCAGGACAGGTGATTTACGCATGCAGCTCAGGAGCGCACACTCTGCTCCCGGCTGCCCCATGCGGTGTTTTCTGATAATAATGTTGACAGGTTTTTTTTCCCTCTTCTGGTTGGGTTTACTCTCGGTCAGTCGGACCATACGGGGGCCCCTGGAAAGGGAGGGCGGATGGGTGGTGGAAGGAGGGGGCGTGGGTCTGACCGACGCTCCGTGTTCCAGGAAAATAACCTATTTATGAGTCTGTAGTGGGACAGAGTAACAGGCATTGGATGATAACAGAAGAAACAATAAGAATGTACTTCACTACTGAGGACTCTATGTGAAACTATGTGGAAGCTGTAGAGAAAGCAAAACAGTATAGTTATGAAAATATTTTAATACAACTTAGTAAAAAAATGGCAGGACAGAGAGTCGTTTTGGGGTAACTTATTATTGCTACTGAATTTCTGTCACAAAAATCTCTCTGCGCATATTCTGTATAAATACAGTTGATATTTTATGTATTTTATTACCAAAATAATGTATTGGCTACATCCAAATGTACAAAGTCGTTAATAGTCAAACAAAAACTCTCTTTTAAATGAATAAAATGATAATAAAAAAAATGCACAAAATTACTAAACATTTATTCAAATTGACAAAACTAGAATCAGATTCAACCTAAAGATGAAAATGAAAGTAACAAAAGGACGGAAATAAAAAGTAAATGAACAAATCAGCTGTGTTAAAGTGACTCCCCATGATTGTTAGGGAATATGAACTAAAAATGAGCATATATTATACACTGTTGACCATTAAGTTGGAACAAAATATTTGTACTTCTTCTCATGAAATGATTGTGATTGATTCTTGATAAAGTGTAACTTGGACTCAGTTTGTGATCATTGCACCTGGTCCAAGGTGATTACTGAGCAGAAACAGGAACAAAACGGAGGAATGTGTCTGAAAACACATTAGTCCAACTTGGGCGACAGTGTATTTGCATGTGTTCCCTAAAAATAGCTTTAACTGGTGTTTGTTGTGACTGCCTATTTGACAGTAGCGAAGTGTTCCAAGATAAGGGTCCAGGCCCCTCAAAGGGACCAGTCAGATCATGAGGTCAATGATGAAGGAGGATGAAACCGAAAAGGTTCTGAACGGTGGCGGGTTCATTCACTGCCCTTCAGGTCCTTGGACTGTTTCATGGTTCTACTCCACTACATCTCAAAGACAAATGTTTCATTGCCCTCCATTTGTCTGACAGCTGTGGTTCCGTTACAGATGAAGATGTGACACCAACACCGTCTCTCAGATTAAAACCAATTTACTCGTGGTTGTTTCCACCTCTTTGTCTTCTGACATCATAAATAAACTGTGTGACGTTTGCCCACATTTCAGATCTCTATGAGGCGCTAACAGAACAAAAAAAATACTGATCTTTTTCTCTCTCTGGACATTTCACATGGTTGCGTTCCAACAAATGACACCCAATCATCCAATTTCGTACCAGAAGTGGTCCGACTGAAAACAGATTTTTGTATCAGGATAGAGTTTTTTCTTGTGTCTCCCATTAATCATGTGGTGAATCCTCATATTTATGTAAATGCCTCTGTTTATAAAAGTAGATATAAAGTATTTCAGACCAGTTCGGTAGCATTGGTTTGTACTGCACTGGGACTTTAACCTTAATAAAAGACCTGAATGTAACCAGTGTGCTTCTTGTGTAGTAAGATGAAGTCTGTTTTCATGGTGTTGTTTCACTGACACTGATGTTGTTCCCTTTTGAGGACAGTCTCATTCTTCTGTGAAACTAACTCCACTGAATATGGGACTAAGATGATGTGGCTTATCACTGTCTGTGTTTGTTTCCATTTAGATCAACTATCCTGACTGCAAACCTTGGATTGCAAAAGTGTCCCCAGCGCTCATTTCTTCTGCCCTGAGAGCGAACACCAGCTGTCCCACTATCTCATTTGAGTGGGAACAGTGGCCTTGGTGACCTGGCGTTGTTTGGTCTAACCTTCCCAGGAGCGAGGAATAACTGTCTTACAAATCATCCTAAACACAGACTGCGAATCCAGCAGGAGACAGCAGTTTGGCCCTGGCCAGGGATGGTCGATAACTCCCCTGTCGCAGAGGAGCTTTTTCTTCCCTACGGTGGCTCTCCGTCGGCCTACAGGCTGTCTGACATGGTCACAGACCTGGGCTCCTACCAGGTGATGCCATCACCGTTTTCTGAAGATGACATGAGCGAATCATCCAGCCCCCGTTCCTGCTCCAGCCCGGACTCCCAGGTGCTCAGCTCCAGCTATGGGAGTAACTCTAGTGCTGAGAGCCAGGACAGCATCCTGGACCACCTGTTGTCCCAGGCCTCTTTAGGAGGGGCTGGCGGTGCTGCAGCAGGAGCCACGCCGCCTATTCCTTTATCTACTTTCCTCTGGGACTCGCGGAGAGAGGAGTCGTCCAAACGTGAACCCGTGAAGGAGGAAAGTTTTGACTTCTTATCCTGGTCCAATGTGGAGGTGGAGGAACGACTGGCAGGGCCCTTCCAGCCAACGCTGGAGGAGATCGAAGAGTTCCTGGAGGAGAATATGGAGGTGGTAACGATGAAGCAGGAGATTCGAGAGGGTTGTCCAGGGTTTGGAGTAGGACTGGAGGAGGCGCTTGGTCTGGAAGTCGGCGTGGAGTGGTGCAGGGAGGCCTCACCAGAGCCCAAGCTGGAGCCAGAGGCCAAGTATTCAGACCAAACGGTTCCAAGCAACAGTTCTGCTGCTGGCCTGGATTCTGAGGCTTCCATGGAGACCAAAACCACATCAGGAAACCCCACACATGAGTCCAGCACAGGGGCCAAGAAGGCGCTGACCAGCAAACCTGCGGAGGAGAACGGTGGCAGTGACGGTGGCAGTGGAGGGATGCCGGTCATCCTCCAGATTCAGCCCATTCAGATCAAACAGGAGCCCACGGTGGCGTCTCTGACCCCAGTAGCCCAGCCCCCACAAACTGCCTCAGGCTCAGACATCAAAATTGCGCAGCTACTGGTCAACATCCAAGGCCAAACCTTTGCCCTGGTGCCCCACATAATGCCCTCCCCCAGTCTTAACATCTCTTCAAAATTTGTGCGCATCGCCCCCGTCCCCATCGCCGCCAAGCCTCTGGGGCTCGGGGACAACTCCGCCAGCCAGGAATCAGGGATTCTTGTCGGAGGTCAGAAGTTCCAGAAGAACCCAGTGGCGGATCTTATCAAAATGCACAAATGCACTTTTCCTGGTTGTACCAAGATGTACACGAAGAGCAGCCACCTGAAGGCCCACCTGAGGAGACACACAGGGGAGAAACCCTTTGCCTGCAACTGGCAAGGCTGTGGATGGAGGTGGGTACTGGAGGTTCATGTCACAGCCTTTTCCTACACACAAAGACCTTTGATTGGTTTGTTGAACTATGTTTCTAAGAAAAAATGCCTTGTATTAACTTTCTGTGGGTCCTTTTGTTCAACGGCTGACATTATGAGGCCATCATTTCCTTTAAGTTCCAAAATACCAAACTATCCACATGTTTTCATCGTAGAAACCAGACCAAGACATTGTTTTTATTGGACCAGGATTCTGGTATTTGGTCTAGAGTAGAGGTGTCACACTTAACGGTGTCCTCAGCAAAAACATCTGTCCCTACACAGATAGAACATTGTCTGCCAGTACTGTTTCCATAATTCCCCTACATCTTTGTAATGCTTTTTAGTATTATCACACCAGATGAGACTTGGAGATTCACATTTATGGCTGTTACATAAAAATTGTTTAAAGGTTTGTTTATTGTCAGGAGCAAGCAGTTGCGTCAGAATACATCTTGTATCTACATGATTTCAAAGGTCGTAACTCTCATTCGTTAGTGTGGCCTATTTAGAAACCGCAGTAATTATATGTTAGTAGGACACGTTACATTACTGAGAGTTGGTGACGGTTCGGGTTCATCTGTTTCCTGGACCCACACCTTTGTAAAGCTTAATAGAATGATACAAATGTGTTCTGCAACATGAATGTGATTCTTACTAATGGAGGTGTTATTGCAGAAGCATCGACTGACAGTGACTGACTGTGGAATGCCAACAGTGAGTCAGGAAGCTGGGAGTTATTTAAGAATCTGTAATAGAAAAATCGAACAAAAATAATCATTGTTTTCTTTTGACTGAGCCCCAGAGCTGAAGAGCTTTTAATGGCTGCCACGCTGCTTCGCCAGCGTTAATTGGAATGATGTGAGGCGGCATTATATAAACAGGTTGTCTTGCACACATCTTGACGGGCAGTGAGATATCTGGGATGTGCAAGAATAGCTGGGCTGTCTTTTTTTGTGGATGTAAACTAAATCTGGGACGGAGCATGTGGGCCGGAGTCACATGGGCGCTACATGGGCACCTCCTGTTGGGACTGGAGCAGCGTGCAGTTGCCGGGGCAGTGGGAGGGTATTTGTGTTTTGCTGAGTGTAAAAACAGCGAGATCTAATTTGGAACCTGCTGTGTGTAATAGTGAAAGGCGGAGAACGAATGTGGATGTTTTCATCAGTGAGGCAGTTTGTACGCTCATTAAAATCCAGCATCTCTGCGTTCATCAGTGTGTGATGAGTGTGTGTAACTTCAGTAAAGTGATGCTCACGTTGAGCTGCTCTCAAAAAACCAACGCAAACCTTTGTCTTTCCAAGAAAACCCAGAGTACATCGTGTGATTCTAAGATACATGTGGCATAACTATTCTGTTATATTGACTTTAATGAATCACATCTAATACTACTATTTACTTTACATCCAAAGATAAAAATGATCTTAAATGGGCTGAGGTCCCCTGTTTTCTCTGGTTCTGTTTGGTCCAAACTGTGGCGTTGAAGAGGTTTTGGTTCAGATCAAACTGAAACGTCTGGACCAAGGTGTGGAATCAACCTTAGATGACCCACAGCGTAAAAACCCACGGTTAAAACCAACCAAATGTTCTCCAATAAGAAAATGTTCTAATTTTTTGATTTTCTAGAGGAGAGTAAGATTTTAGTCACAGAGTAATTGGACTAAAAATAACACAAAGATGTCATTAAGGCGTGTTTATTACAAGTAATGGAAATACCAGATTAGACTAACATTAGATAAGGAATCGTCTTCCTCCCCTGTGTTATTTTACTCAGACTGTTGTTTTAGCTTATGACTGGTTAAATATTGTTTGGTGCTAACTGGAGTCACTTATTAAGACAAACTTACACATATGAAAAACATAAACTTATGGCCCTTTTTATGTCACTGATACTTACTTTTCTATCCTTTATATTGTATAAACTGCTCTAGACCCTGTTGGATGTTGAAGTAGTTGTCATTTATAATCTGGCTTTACATTTTGTTGCTTTTTAGTCCCAGTTTTTCCATTTTTCTCTTTTTGTTGAATCATTCAATCACAGAACACATAGGGAAAGGTGGAGGTTAAGCAACATAAAGTCAACTGTTCATTAATTTTTCTCAGTTAAAGCATGCGGTCTGTTGTTAATGTACCTTGCATGTGTGCATTCATGTATACGATCTGTGAGTTGAGCACATGTCACACATGTATGCACATGCACAGCAAGCAGTTATGCAATTTCTTTTTGCCACAGCTGGCGAAGGTCAGCCTCGGAGACGTCTGTGCTCTTAAACATTTAATCATTTATGAAACTCTCTTTTTGCATGCAGGTACTGAGTAATTAATATTGCCTGAAAGCTGGTCCATTTGACTTCAGTACCAACCTGGCAACCCGCCACCACTCATGTACTGTATTTGTAATGCTGCACAAGTGTGTTCCAATACATGAGGGGGCTGCAGAAAATAGTGCAGTAGTAATCCAGGCTATGTTGAGGCTAACAAAGGGCTCTTGTCTGTACACAAAAGGCAGGATCCAGGCATCCACTCTGGATGGAAGTTGTGTGTCTGTGTGAGACAGAACCAGTGTGTGTGTGTGTGTGTGTGTGTGTGTGTGTGTGTGTAAAACCCACTGTATGTGATGGGGTAAATGAGGGGGCCGACAAAAGGAAAAAAAGTTGGGGAGAGTGTGAGAGAAGCAGTCGAATAAAGTAAGGAGTAGGGAGATTTTCAAAGTGAAAAGAGAATGAACAGTGGCGGTGATGGGACAGGAGGGTCCGCAGAGGCAGACAGAGTGGGAGAAAATGGCCTGTTTCAGTTTTGCACACAATTACTTGAAGGGAGCAGCAGTAAGGAAGTGGAGCGAACAAAGACAAAGTGTTGAATAGTTACCATGACTGTAGGCTAGGAACGTCCAGGCTGCCACGCTGCATGAAAGGGAGGAGAGGGATCAGTCAAGGCTTCTCACATCGACGGGGAGGAACAGGAAGGGAACTGCGACACGTACAACCACTAGAATTTTACTCACAAACACAGAACGGTCAGAATTGGTGATCATAGCTCTTTAATCCCAGTATTATTTGTGCATGCTTATGTGACGTTAGTGTAGGAGTTTAGTTGTTGTGACGTGGAAGCTGGTTGTGTGATTAAACTCGTTGACTGATGGTAACTAGTCTTATAGAGACGCAGGAAAGAGACAAAACTTTAGAGACGCATCAGTTTGTAGAAAAAACAAACTGCATCGTCTGCACTGAAAAGATAGAACTGGTGTTTTCATGCAGCCGTCATTATAATAGTGTTTACCCCAACACAAAGGTAATGTACGCCCATGAATAGGTATTAATCTGTCAGTGAATTGGATCAGACATCAGACCTGATAGTCCTTATAGTTGACACTGATTTGTAGACAGTTTTGTGTCTAACATCGGTATTTTGTTAATTCACTCTGGAGCCTTTTCCTTTTAATCGAGACAAATGAAAAAAATGAATGAACAGATTAATTTTCTCTCCACCATACTATTATTACCTCACTACCAGCAGCAGCAGCTTCAGGTGTCAATCTTCTGAATGTCAGGTCAGGAGTCAGGTGATAGTTCTAGACCTGTGCTTTTTCATTGACTTCATAGAGTTGTGTCCGTATTCGTCCTCCTCTGTCCCTGTGCTTCCTTGGTCCACTTTACTTTTGGTTCTGTTTCGTCTTATGTTTAACGGCTGATGCAATCTCCTGGAGTTCACTCCCAGAGTCCAACCCACCCAAAGACAGGGCTGTGATTGGGTTTTGTTGCTGGTACTGACTCGACTGCTCTCAACTGTTTTAGATTCCCATGGAAGAAAGTTGTTTGTTATCATCTTCATTGGGGATCTAAGTGACACAAACAACTCTGTCCATGTTACTGTACTCTGCTCGCTGGAGCCTACATAAAAATATAGTCATTGACAAAACTAACCCACAAAACCACACCATGGTCTAATGACAGGATGTAGATGTTTTAGATGTTTGAATGTGTCGTGGCCCAATGAGTTCCTATGAAGCCCATCGACACAGAAAGGGTACTGTACCTCCAGTGGAAAATTAAAGAAGTACCAGGTTTACACGGAGACTAAAGCTGAATTGAGCCTGTTTCACGCAGTGGAAAAGCAGCATTTGATCTGAACCAGGACTTGTTCCCCAAAGCGCCTCTATAATATCCTCGTCTATGGGCCGTATTCCAAAAGAAAACCGTCCATAATTTCCTCCATGTTTCATTCATGCGGGCTCATGCACCCTAAGATGCAACATTTTTCCATGATTCTTCACAGACAGCATGACATTGTGAAGCTCAGGCTGTTTTACTCGGAGCGTTCAGATGTTCTGGATACAATGTGCCCACACACACGGTGACCAGCGATACCGTACGGTCTGGACCGCTGCTCTGCCACTGCTCAGGCTGGATGCAGTGGACCCTCTTTTCCAAGGTCAGAGGGATGGGTCTGTGCAGGATGGACTGTTTCTCATTTCGGCTCCAACTCCACATGTGCCAACCCCAATTCATCTGTGCTTTCTGTTGAAAGGAGCTAACACGAAATGAAAACAGATTCCAATACCAGACATGAAATGGTTTCAAATTGATACAGTATGAAATACAATCGGATAATACGTAAATCCTGTCACTGTTTCTCTAATAGTTTGTCATTTTGCATGAGGTCAGATCCAGATCCCAGATGTTGGAACATCAGAGTTCACAGTAAGAATAGTGTTACTGTATTCAGTACAGGATAAAACCAGTTATTTGTGACAGATTTAGGGGCTGGAAGTGGCTGCAACATTTGGTGAAGTTATCAGGCTCTTTTACCTCGTATGTAGTATTTAAATATATTCAAAAACGACCCAAAATGATCAAGTTTCTAGAGTTGTCGGTGTATTGTATTGCAGAGATATAACTGAATTTCTTCACAGCTATGGGCCGGTGTGTTACTGTGAATATATATGACCACTAGAGGGAGTATTGAGTTACTTTGGTCAAGTTCAGGATAAGAACCATTACATACCAAAGCTCTGTTGTTGTTTTCACCACTGGACACAGCTCTAAATGAAAAGAATGGAGTTTGATGCTGAAATTGCAGCATTTCTTCTGACTGTGAGGATTATGAAGGTGTAAAGTTATTATGGGATGTTGTTGTCTTTGCTAAATTGCTGTTTGTTGATCCACAGTTCAGATTAAACTGTGACAGTTTAGTGACCTGCAGTCACCACTGTGACCTTGTTTGTTGGATTCCAAACAGACCTTTAGTTCAGTTATTGACAACACAAACCAACAGAAAACAGAGGTGGTTTGTGGTTTTACTGTGGCTGTTTTCTGTCTAAAAACAGAGCTAAGCTAACAGAGCTAACTGTCTTTGTATTTGAAGAAGAAAACTTGATGATATCATAATACAGATGTGGAAACAATAATCTCTGTACTTTATTCAGTGAGTGATACAGTCTGTGGAAACACATTATCAGTTTATTGTTGGTCTTCGCAGATGTGAGTGTGTTCTGGAATATCATATCAACATATAACATCTTTAATGTATGAAATTCCATCCAGTCTCCACAGTACAGTGATGAGACTCTGAGGCCCTTGTAACAAGATTTAAGTCGATAGGATCCGAAACCGCTGCAAAACGTATTTACTTTCCCTATTAGATATTACTGCAGAAACAACCATTCCTCCTGGGGTCGACACAACAACAAGCGAGACATTAAAACATTATTGTTTACAACCAACCATAAATAGAAAACCACTGACTGGTTTACATTCTATCAGATGCTTCAGTGTTGAAATTCAGCATCTAAACATGAATCACTGAATGTAATGTGATTAAAATAAATGACCACATCAGGCAGATTTTCACTGGTGACGGAGGCGAAAACAACTCCCATGATGCCTTGCTACTTTATCAAGGCGTATCTTTTGTTATGATTTTGATTGAGACAGCCCTAGTGGCAGAAACCGCGTACTCTGTGTTTAATTTAGTTTGGGTTCCGTTCAGATGATTTTAGCAGTAACCAGCAGTTCTTTACAACTGACATGTGGAGCAGCAGAAGTTTCATCTCCTGACTTTAAGCTCGTTGTATCTACATACGAATGATAGAGAAACCGTTCCATTCCTGCTGCTCCTTAAGTGTTTCTGCTTAATTACAGGGTTCGATTGTATCGATCTATCATCTTGTCAGGTCAGCAGAGCAACATCTGGGAAGCAGAGCCCGGTTGGGGACAGTTTTAGAGAGCGAGGCTGTTGGGAAGACGCCCTGGAGCTGTCATCCCCACAGCCCGCGCCAAGCCTCGCATGCTAACCCCACCGAGATGCTCTACGTGTCTGAATGAATTACAGGCAAAATGAGTTGTAGCATCAAGATGTGAAGCATTTTTGCGTATGTCAGATAATTACACTGTAAAGTCTGTTGGGCTTGGTGCTAAAATTCTGGCCTCTGTCGCCTTTGTGTACATGTCGGAAAAAAACAGAGAGGCTGCCAAAGCTGGAGAGTAAATAAGAGTGTGAGGGCAGGGAAAAGATCAAGGTTTTCTTCTCGTATTGCATCATACACTATCGACACTTATGTATGGAACTGTTTCATCCGTTTTAAAGGGTACTCGGCCTTAATCATAACACAGATAAAGTTAAATATGTTTACTTCTCTAAACTGACAGCAGTGATTCATGACAGACTCACACGACATGTCAGAATTATATCAGAGTTTCTATCCGTTTGCCAAATGGCGTGGGTAAGGGTAACAGTAGGCTGTTTGTTTTATTGGCACAAATAGTCCTTATCTATAGATATGCTTGTAATGATGTAACATAGATGTTTTTGTTGGATCTGATGGATAACAACCTCGGCTCGACATGGTACCAATACGGAAATATTGATTTACAAGAACTACTAAATCAGTACATTTTCCAGGGGTTGTTCTGATTTCATGCTCTCTAAAAGCAGTGTTGTACAACATACTGGAAAGTCCCTGTTGAGTAGAAGTACAGATACCAAAAAATGACTGTGGTAGTAGTTCAAGTCACCAACTGAAATACTAAAGTTAAAGTCTTTAAGTATCTAGTTTTTACTGTACTTAAGTATATCCAGTAATCTATAATTAAATCTACTCAAGGAATGAAAGTAAAAGCACAAGTAAATGTGAATAAGAACCAAAGGCGTCAGAATATTGAATGTTATGCTGCTGCTCACATCTACACATCACCCACAGGTTGAGTGTGGACACCGTCCTTTACACTTGTTCATTATGCGATTAGACCCAATGATAAACCAGCTTCCTGACTTTGTTCCAGTCTCCGGTAATCTCAGTGCTGAAAACACCAAATGTCCTTTAATTTGTTTTTTGTGACGAGTAACGATACTGGGCGACATGATGGTGCTGTGGATAGTACTGTAGACAGCACCAAGTGTTCAGTTTTCTCCAGGTACTCCAGCTTCCTCCACCCAAAGGTTAATTAGTTAATCTAAATCTAAACTGTGAAGTCTATACGTCAGCCCTGTGATGAACTGGCGACTTGTCCAGGGTGAACCCCGCCTTCTCTGGGATAGGCTCCAGCACACCCGCGACCCTAGTGAGGCGGTTCAGAAGATGACTGACTGACTGACTGACTGAGTAACAATACTGTGCATTAAAAATGTATCGTCGTAGAAATATGCAATTGAGTTAGGAAATGTAAAAGTGAAAGTAAACGGAAGAAAAAATACAAATTCCCCCAAAACATACTTGAGTACAGAAGTGAAGTATTAGTACTGTCTAAGAGCGTACTGGTGGTATTATTGCTCCTGACAGCCTCCTGATA